>MCJB01028469.1:11306-76826 GCA_002018475.1 Nicotiana obtusifolia
GCTTGCCTCTCCAAATCTAACCAAAACCCGTCCCGATCACCCCCAACTCATCACCTTACTCCCTCGTCCAAAGTTATACACTTTTCAATCAAGAAAACCCTCGAAAAACCCCTTCGATTCAAAACAAAATCAAAAAAAATCCTAAAGTGTCGGAATCCGATTTCTGAAGCCAATTTGAGTGTAAATCGACCTTAGCCATGTGTTCTTGTCAAGAACATATGGTTAAGGTCAATATTTTTGCTTTAAAATCAGAATTTTAAAGAGACGATAATCCGAGGTATCTTTCATTTTTCCAATTCAGTTTCATTTTTGCTTTTCTTTTAGAGTCTTTCATCTCCTACTCCCTTCTTCACTTCTTTAATGTCTGATTTTAAGGGGGTTACAAAAATAGCCCATTTTCTTTTATGTTCTATAATAGTTCGCAGGTTAGTAAAAATGGCCAAGTCGTCAAATAGTTACAATTTATAGGTTTATTTGTAAAAATGAGTTTTAAAATGTAAGCCCAAAGATTAGGTTAAAATACTTTGTGGACCGGGTCCGTGTGACCCATTAAGATTAAAATCAGAAGCTTCTAGTCAAGCCCTACACTGTAATTAGATAATAAAACAAAGAGACTTTGTGGGATAAAAGGGATTTTCTAAAAGTTCTTAACAGATTTTGTTACCAGTGATCATATAGTCACATGCAATCTATTGGAGGGGGGGTATCGTGTGAATGGGAGTATTCTATAGAAATCTAACAGAAAAGGGAATAAAATCTGATAAAAAATCTGGAGGGGAGGGGGGTCTGTTCTGGTTCTGTTGAGATATAAAAGAGAGGGGGGTCGTTCAAAGAGGGCGGATTTTTGAACATTGTGATACTTAGAAAAATAATAAAAGTCTGAGAAAAGCAGAAAGTTCAAAGCATTTTGATCTAAAATTCGACATTTGATTTTCTGGAAGTAGGACAAAGTTGAGGCTGCTGTTAGCTGCTTGCTTCGTCAAAGACATTTAAGTGTCCGCTTTAAATAGGTATGTTCTAACGACTCTTTGTAATTACACAAATATGAATAAATGCTTTCATTTCTGGTTGTTTCCCTTCATTGAGATTGTAATTATCTCTCTTAGTGTATCAGTTCAAAATTGATAACTGTTCCATCACCGTTGAATGATTATCGTTGCTCTTTATTTGTTTCGTTTTTGATCTTTCTGCCTATGTACTCTCTCGTCGCTGCTAATCAGTTTTTGATTGTTCACTTGTGACTGATAGTCTTTCCTATTGGTATTCATTTCAATTGAAATTCTATTTCAAGGATATTTTTAACTGTTAGTGGTTATGTCTCAACATGACTGTTGATGGTATAATGTGTCTGTTGCTGTCAAGGATCGATGTTCTTCTTTTAAGAATTAGAGTATAATGTTCGAAAGGGCTTCTGTGACTGCTAGTGTTCTTGTTGTTGGATTGTTTATCTGGCAACAGTGCTATCAACAATGTCGATATCATAACAGTGCTGCTGTTTGTTTGTCGATTGTATTTGATTTCATCCTTCTCTTCAATTATGACCTTTATTTGGTCAGTTTCTTCTGATGTCTTTTCTGTTGTTAAGTATGTAATAGCATAAAGTTGAATTTGTTCAAGTGTTAGAAAGGCCATGTCACAGATTCAGTTTATTCAATTACTGTCATTCATGAACTAGTCCTAATATGTAATAAATTTGAATTTTTGTTTGTTCATATGATTTCTAGTGTCAAGAGTTGAAATCTGGTTCTATTGTCTGAAATTACTGAAATTCAAATTCTGTTGCTTTGAACATTAGTGATGACATTTAAGTATGATCACTGTCCTAGAAAGGGTGCTATTAGTGTAAACCCGGGATAGAGGTTTCTCCTTGAAGTTAATGGCTATTGGCTATAATTAGGCTCTAGTTTAAAAACTGTCTCTCTGGAAATGGCACTGCTAGTGTAATATTTGGGATGTAATCTTTTCTTATGAAGTTTAGGGTTGCTGTTTTTTTTTTTTGGAGAAATTGCTGCTTGTGTAGAATCGATACATAGCCATTATGAAGTCAATGGCAGTACTTGTAATTGGGCTTTCTGTTAATCAATTTATTGACTTTAAAATCCAGCTAGACGTTATGTTTAACTAGACATCATTTAAGATCCCTGTTGTTGATTAGGCATTTTTAAACATAAATATTTCACCGAGGCGTGCCATACAATTAGTAACGATCACCGATGGCCCTCTTGATTAACTAAGCACAAGATTGAAGTAAATAAGCGTTTAACGTTTCAGACTTTAGTAGCTCGCTGTTAAGTACGATTAATTACATTGTGACTATGGGTACGGTTCCCGTGACATAGTGACAATGCCAACTTCGGGGGTGCCTCTTAGGTGACCCGAGTTCAACAACTTTAATTAATAAAAGCCTTACAATTAATTCGAGGTGTGCCATACTAAATGAACTTATAAATATATGGCCCTCATTAATTAAACACTTAGAAAAATCGAGGTGCGCTATTTAGTGAATTCTATGGCCCTCGAAGAACTAAAAACGCGTAGTTTCCATTAGGCGCGTTATTCTAATAATTTAATTTCCTGAATTCGGGTGCGCATTTATGTGACCCAAATCCAAAATCCTAATATTAAATTAAAAGATGTTACAAATTGCGGGTACATTTATATGACGTGATTTGTGATATATTTTGATTAACGTAGAAATTCTCCGATAATTTTAAAAGCGAAAAAGCAAACAAAGTAAAATGCACTATAGGATGGTAACAGGTATAAAATTAAATAATAAGCCGATTATGACAATGAAGCAACCATGCTAGAACCACGGAACTGGAGGGTGCCTAACACCTTCCTTCGGGTTAACAGAATTCCTTACTTAGAATTTCTGGTTCGCAGACTTCATTAAGAAGGTCAAACCTTTTCCTCGATTTGGGATAAAACCGGTGACTTGGAACACCAATCTAAAATTTTCAAGTGGCGACTCTGAAAATAAATTAAATAATCTCATTTCGACTAATGTCACTTTAATTGGAAAAACTCTTTATATACTCCTCATCGGGGGTGTACGAAAAGAGGTGTGACAGAGAATTAGCGTCCCGTTCGGCGGCTTAAGGTCTCGAGCAGCTTCATATTATGTGTTATGACTTGTGTGTGCGGTCGAGTTTGGGTTTCAGATGATTCGGGATCAATTTGGAAGAAAGATTTTTGTTTTAGAAGCTTAACGGCTAAGAGTTGACCGGAGTTTGGCTTTTGTGTAAACGACTCTAGAATGGAGTTTTGATCGTTCCAATAACTTTATATGGTGATTTTGGACTTAGGCGTGCATTTGAATTTGGATTTGGAGGTCCGTAGAATAATTTAAAGCATTTTGGCAAAAAAATTAGAAAGTTTAAGTTTTGGAAGATGGAGAGGTTTGACCGAGGGTTGACTTTGTTGATATCGGGTTTGAATTTCGATTTCAGGAGTTGGTATAGCTCTGTTGTGTCATTTGGGACTTGCATGCAAAATTTGACATCATTTTGGGTTGATTTGATATGATTCGACGCGAGTTGTAGGTTGAAAGTTCATTAAGTTTGATTTGAGGTGTGATTCGTAATTTCAACATTATTTGATGTGATTTGAGGCCTCGAGTAGGTCCTTGTTGTGTTACGGGACTTGTTGATATGTCCGGACGAGGTCCCGAGTGGCCTGGGTGAGTTTCGGATAGGTTTAGGTTGTGTTGCACTTATTTTTTATGCTTCGGCGTCGTTTCTTCAAGCATAAATGGTACCACATTAAGAAAATGGGTTTCAAATTCAATTTTAATTGAACCATTATATCTACATCGTAATTATGGAGCCATAGCAAAAAGAATCGTCGAATTCGGACATCGTATGAGAGAGTTATGCTCATTTCTGTGTCGGGGAGACTGCTGGTTTCTAGTGTGGTCGCAATTGCGATGCCCAGTTCACAATTGCGAACATGTTGTCGCAATTGTGATATTTTCTAGCCCTGTTCTTGTTTGCAATTGCGAAGGCTTCTTCTCTTTTGTGAGGGTTCGCAACATTTCAGCTTTGTAATTCGGGTTTTTACTTTGTTTTGTGATATTTTTGAACCTTAGGTCCGAGAGTGGGCAATTTTGAGAGAGGAATTTCATCTATAATCATTGGGTAAGTGCCCTTGTTCTATTTCTACGCACACTTCATGATTTTATTTGAGTTTTGAACATCAAAATTGTGAGAATCAAAGTGAAAAATTGGGAAATTTGTAAAAAATTTCAAAAATAAATAATGAGGATTTGGAGGGCGATTCATCATTGGAATTTGATAACTTTAGTATGGTTGAACTCGTATCGAAATGGGTGTCGGGTTATGCGAATTTTTTTGGGTTCGAGGTGTGGGCCTGGGGGTTGACTTTTTAGTTTTTTGTTAAAGATCGAAGCTTTATTATCAGGAATTATTTTCTATGAGTTTTATTTATGGTTTTGAAGTTATTTTGGCTAGATTTGAGGCGCCCAGAGGTTGTTTCACTCGAGAAGTTCATTTTAGAGTAATGGTCTAACTTCTTTGAGGTAAGTATCTTGCCTAACTTTGTGTGGGAGAACTACCCTTTAGGATTTGAGTCTTTGGTGCTAACTGTGTCACGTGAAGTCCGTGTACGCGAGGTGACGAGTATGTGCTCGGGCTTATTCGTGGAAATTTGACCGTTTAAGGCTCTTAGGTTCTTATGTTCATCAGACATGAAGTTGCTTTATTAGGTTAAATCCCCCATTTACTAAATTCGCTCTTATGTGTCTTATTTGGAATTAATTGCTCCATGGTTTACCCTTATTGTCGATTAAGCTCTTATGTGCCTTAACTGAAGTTGTTGTCTCTTTTATTGTAATGTTATCCTTTCCGTAATTGTTTATCCTTGATTGAAGTTATTATTATTATCTTTTCCATAATCTGTTTATCCTTAATTGAATTTGCTGAATCTCTTTCGTAATTGCTCTACCCTAAGTGAAGAATTTTGTTATCCCTTATCACTGTTGACTTGCCCTTAATTGGAGTCATTGATTTATGTTATCCCTCTTATCGTTGGATTGTACTTATGTGGGATCATTGCTACACAGTATCTCTTCCTTGTTGAACTATTGCTATGTTGTATCATTATCTCCTATTGTGTCTTTCCCTGTGAGTTCGTTCTTCCGTCTTTTTGCGTTCTGAAATTCCTGAGTTGATTTACTTACTATATTCTTTTGTTATTGTTGTTGTTGTTGTGGTATTCAGTGTTGTGTTTGCCCGAGGTTTCTGCCGTGCGAATGTTATTGTGGCACGAGGTCTCTACAGTGCGGTTGTTATTGTGGCACGAGGTCTCTGCAGTGCGGTTGTGGCACAAGGTTTTCGCCGTGCGGATGTTAATATGGCACGAGATTTCTGCCGTGCGGATGTTATTGTGGCACGAGGTTTCTGCCGTGCAGATGTTAATATAGCACAAGGTTTCTGCCGTGCAGATGTTAATGTGGCACGAGGTTTCTACCGTGCGGATGTTATTGTGGCATGAGGTTTCTGCCGTGCGGATGTTAATGCGGCACGAGGTTTCTGTCGTGCGGATGTTATTGGTGCACGAGGTTTCTGTCGTGCTGTCGTTATTGTTGCACTAGGTTTCTGCCATGCGGTTGTTATTGTTTGCATGAGGTTTCTATCGTGCCGTTGTGATTCATTTTTACTATTTGAGACTACGAGGTGGTACCTCGACAGGGCTCTGTTGTCATTTCCTCTTTTCTGTGGACTCGTCTTTGATTGTTGTTTTCCTTAGCATACCGTTAATTGTTTTCTTCGTGTTGCTCTATTTGCTTAGTTCTATGTAGCTAATCTTGTTGTGTTTTGTTCACTGCTTCAAACTTCATTGTTGCTTTTATTACACTGTACATTTCGTGGTGGTCGTTCCTTATGTGCCAATCATTGTCTCTTCTCTTATTTGTTGACTGGAATTGTGGTAGAACACTTGCACAAGCATATACATAGTTAAATCACCAATATCGGTTTTAAAAGATGACTCCTGACGTCGTTAACTATTATACGTGCTTTTGTCTAATTGTCTTCTTTGTGAGGAATGTTCTATTGGCATGAGAGTCGTCCATGCGGTTGTGAGTTATAATATGGGCACAAGATGCCAACCGATTACGGTTCAAGAATTGGGACCCGTGAGCTGTGACTATGTGGTTCAGTACCTCGTGAAAATGCTTGAACAAAATCTGGTGTGAAAGCGGTTGTTCTTATTGAGTTGTTGTCGGTTTTCCTTATTTTGATTTTACCGGAGTTAGACTCTGTCTAGCTCACTCTACGACATTATTACTTGACTGCTTCCTATTGAATATTGTTGTAATTGGTGTCTCATTGCAAGTATAGTTTGGTATTCATTGTCCTACTTAGTTGTATATTCATATTGCTTCTCTGTTAGTTCACCTTCTCACTTGTTCAGGTTGTTTGGTCCGGTAGGTGTCTTGACTGTCCCTCGTCACTATTCCACCGAGGTTAGTCTTGATACTTACTGGGTACCGCTGTGGTGTACTCATACTACGCTTCTGCATATTTTTGTGCAGATCCAGGTGCCACGGTTCTTGTTGATTATTAGCCGGCTGGACGAGCTGTGGAGACTCAAGGTAAACCTGCCGTTGCGTTCGCAGGCCTCGGAGTCACCTTCTGATATATTTATTATCCTGTTTAATTGTATTCCGAACAGTTGTATTTAGGGATTTTCTGGTAAACTCAATAAAGCTTATGACTTGTACTACCGGTTTTGGGAATTGTAATGGTGTATAAAATTTTTATCTCATATTCTTCGTTTGATGGTTGATTTCTTCTATTAATTCAGCAAATGTCAGGCTTACCTAGTTTTAGAGACTAGGTGCCGTCACAACATTTTACGGTGAAAAATTGAATCGTGACAATGGTTGAGGTGATGTGATGTGGCAAACATTTAAGTAAAATTCTAAGCTGAATGTATTACATAAAGCAGTTTTTAGGAGGAAATCTGTTGTCCATTAAATATTTTAGGAAGTTGATTGCTTTTTTTAACACTTTGATGCATTAACTTAAAAGGTAATGGCAAAGTAAGTTACACTTCTACTCCAAACAACTTTACACAACCAATTTATATATGTTTAATATGATTTTGGTACCTTTTGATATGAAAATCACCTATTGAGTAAGCCATTTCCGATTCTATTTTTAGGCTAACGTCACATTCTTCAAAGGGGTACATTGTTCTAATTATCATGTACTTTTTTCTTCAAGGTGTACTTTCGATTGGCATATTCTTTTTTCTAATTGTCTTATGTAGCTCTCAATAGAGTAAGGAATGAAGATGGTGAGAATTTTGTTCTAATCAGAGATATGTTGTTCTGTTTCCATTCTTGCATAGGTAGATGCAAAAACTATTACAAGATACTAGGGAAGCTATTTGATGTTCAGTGCAAAAACTGAACACTAATCTGTTGTACTAGGTTATCGTGTGAACTTGGAAACTTAAAAAGTTTATTTTCTATCCATGGTGCTGCTACTGCAGTTCTTAGTTAAATTTCTGCTACTGAGCATGAATTAGTTGATATTTCAATGGGATACTTCTAGTGTCAATTGATCTTCTTCTTCGTTTTCTCTTCATTAGTGTTATGTCTATGTCATTAAGATGTTTGATAGAGGAAAACTAGCTCGTAATATCTAGCTTGATTATTGACATAGACAAATCATTTTCAATTTTTCCTTCTTTATTTTTCTGAAGTTTAGATGCAAGTTTTAGTCGTAAAGAAACCTGAATGAAAATTAGCTCCTAATATGAGAATTTCTAATCTCAAACTACCATTTTCCTCGATGCACTTCTAAAGAAAAGAATAAATATTCTTTTTATTTCATGATAGCACTACTTTGAAATGACTTCTACGAGTTCTTGCAGCTAAAGTGCTTTCTCGTGGAGAACGAAATATGTGAACCTGATTTGGCAATATGGTCAGCGAACAATATGATGAAGAAGTGCAGTCTTACAATAACCTTCAGTTTTATATTTATTTTCAGCTAGTAGCAACTGCAATTTTTATTTGTACAGTTTGGTGGAGATTTTTCTTAAGTCTCTTATTGAAGGTAGGTTTATATACTATAATATAATTAAGATTTTTACTTGGTCCAATTGTTTCCTAATGTGTTGATATTTATAATATGTCCCTGGTGATCCATCTCAAGAAAATATAATAGATCCCTTATGCAAATAGTGACCTCGAACGAGCAACACAAGGACTACTACTGCCATTTCAAAGTAAAGATTTCTTTTCTTTTTGGTATTTGAATATATGTTGCTAATCTCCGCTCTGCAGCTTCCTATCTGTCCATGGTATAATAAAAGAAATATTTGGTTATTAACTCCTTGTTTTCAGTCCTCTCGTTTGAGTAACTATTTAATTGTCCTACAAAAAATAGTAGAACTTGTTTGTATTGGTAAGCGTCAAATATAGTAATCTCTTATCTGTCTTTTCTTAATTTTCTATTATCTGGTTTATTTCCATTTTTTAGGAAGTATAGTACTTTATTTGGACTTGCATTGTGCCATATTGAATATGCACCTCTTTCTTTTTGTTTACCCTAACATGATGTACCTTTTTTCTACACAAACAAAGTGAGATGAAACCTATCTTGGCAAGTTCAACTACTCTACAAAGTAATGTTTAATAGTTTTAGGTCTTTCTAATACATATAAGTTCAAACATGGACATTTAGTTTTGAAAGAAGAAGTATTTTTAAGGGAAATATTAGCCACACATTGAAGGTTCTGTATGTGATATAATATCAGCTGGTTGTATCCCTAATGTCAAGAGCTTTGATGCGTAACCATACGTCCTTCCTGGTGTTCTAATCTTCTGAATATAAGATATCGAAGCGATTATGTCTTCCTAGGAACATTTCCTTTACCCATTTTGGACTTAAGAACGTGTCCGGACTGTGATTTAGAGGTTTGTAGTTGAATTACGCTTGAAATGGCGAAAGTTGAATTTTGAAAAGTTTGACCGGGAGTGGACTTTTTGATATCAGAGTTGGATTCCGATTCCGGAAGTTGGAGTAGGTCCGTGGTGTCATCTGGGACTTGCATGCAAAATTTGGGGTCAATCGGCGTGATTTGATAGTTTTAGGCGCCGGTTGTAGAGATTTGAAAATTCTAAGTTCATTAGGCTTGAATCAATGTGCGATTCGTGTTTTAATGTTGTTCGAGGTGATTTGAGCGTTCGACTAAGTTCGTATGATGTTTTGGGACTTGATGATATGTTTGGTTGAGGTCCCGGGGGCTTTGAGTGAGTTTCGGATGGTTAACGAATCAATTTTGGACTTGGTGTTATAGCTGCAGATTTTCTGGTGCACTAATCTGGTTTCCTTATACGCGATCGCGTAAGCTTAGCTAGGCAGTGGAGGACTTTATTCTACGCGTTCGCAAGAAGGGGGATGCGATCGCATAATTGTGGGGATGCTGTGATTCGCAAACGCATGGCTAAGGTCGCGTTCGCATAGGGTATATGAGGCAGAAGCCAGGGTCACGCGTTTGTTCTTCGCAATCACGTGAAGTGGGCCGCGATCACGTAGGTTTGAGGAAGCATTAGTTCGCGTTCGCATGGATGTCTCCGCATTCGCGTAAGGCAAAATAGAGGGGCAGACTGTTTTGTGCTTCACGAACGCAAGAAGATAGTCGCGCTCGCGATGAAGGCGTAACTGGCAGAATAAAAGATTCAATAACGTGGATTTCGAGTTCATATCACAAAATTGATTTGGGAGCTCAGTAGAAGACGACTTTTGGAGGGATTTTCACGTGGGTGTTTGGGGTAAGTGATTCCTATCTAGTTTCGGCTAATTTTCATGATTATGCCTTTGATTCTACCATTAAATTTGTGATTTAGGGTGAAAAATTGAGGAAAGTGAAGAAGAGTTCTTGGGCTAGATTTTTGAGGTTTTGAGTGGGATTTTGTTATCGGATTTGAGTAAATTTAGATATGATTAGACTCGGGGTTGAAATGGGCTTCCAGGTTTGGTGATTTTGTTGGATTCTGAGACCTGGGACCGGGGGCGGTTTTGAGCCGATTTCGGATTTTTGAGTTATAACTTCATAATTTCTTGTAGAATTGATTCTTTTAGCCCGTGTTGATTGTATCGTACGGTTTATGGCTAGATTCGAGGCATTTGGAGGCCGATTTGCAGGGCAAAGGCATGTTGGAGTAGAGTTTGCTTGGATTGAGGTAAGTAACACTCCTACACTTGGCTCTGAGAGTTCGAAACCTCGAAATATGTGTTATATGATTGGTGTTGATGTGATGCACATGCCAAGTGACGGGCGTGCACCGTGAGAATTGTGACCTGGTCGATTCCATGGCACCGTATAGTGGACTTATCTTGTTGATGTCTGTGTTTTCATCATGTGATAAAGTAATTAAGTTGTTAAACTTGCTCGGGATCATGTTTAGGCTAGATGCCAGTATTGTTGGAACCCATAGTGGTCGTTTCTTGCTGTTGTCTTACTGATTTCATTGATATTTCATACTCAATCATATTCATTCATTTCACATCATATCTCAGTCTCTGTTGTTATTTATTGATGCATCATATCATTATTTTTGGGCTAGTTTCATTGACATGGTGAGCCCGTGAGAGACTGGAGAAATTGATGACTAAGTGAGACCGAGGGCCTGGCTTTGAGTGATATTTATGGGAGGGCTGCACGCCGCAACGGTTATACTGCTTTATGATAGCTCTTGGGCTGAAGGAGCCCTCCAGAATCTGCACACACCCCTAGTGAGCGCGGTTGATTATATTGAGGGATGGATCTTCCCTGGACATGAATCTTGTCCGAAGCATTATATACCTGGGGATGGATCTTCCCCACGGGTTGGATTGGCCCTACTCAATACTGGGTGGCTAATGGTCAGTCGATGTATATATTCCGGGATGGATCTTCCCTGGGCCGGATTGGCTATATACAGTACTGAGTGATTGAGCAATTGAGAGTGTGAGCACATGAGGCAGACAGCATGGTGCATCACACACAGCATGTGCATGGGCATGTAGAGGTAAAGAAGTTATATTCTTCTTATCATTCAGATTTGATCTATTTTACTGTTTTGAGTTTATCTGCTGAACTTGAAAGCATGCCTACGGTTCTGCACTGTTACTTCTATATTGAACTGTGCTGGTTGAGTTCGTTACTACTTTCAGTCCAAAGTTTGGATTTGTTATTTACTGAATTGGTTGTACTCACGCTACACCCTGCACCTCTTGTGCAGATCCAGGTGCTCCCAGTCACAGCGGCTGCTGAGTGTGGAGTCAGGATCTACGGAGACTATCGAGGTAGCTGCATGACGTTCGCAGACCTTGACCCTCCTTCGTTATCTTTACTTATATTTCAGCTTTTTTTTTTTTTACTCTTTAGACATTGTATTGGACTATCTTCCGTTATAAATGCTCATGTACTCGGTGACACTCCAGTTTTTGGGAGAGATTGTATTGGGTTGCATGTTTATTTCTGTTTTCAAAGGTTTTCTTCAAATATTAACTGCTTCTGTAACTTTTTTTTAAGCTTTTGGTTATGTTGGAATAGTTGAGTAATTGGCTTGCCTAGTTCCACGATAGGCGCCATCATGACGGTTGGTTTTAGATCGTGACAAATCAATAGGTGTTAAAGTATTTTTTTTTAGGCTTTTTCTTAGCCATTATTTGTAATTGATATTCTATTGTTGATTCTATACATTATACTTTTGTTCATTGCTTGGTATAAGATCGCAGTCACCCAATTATGGAATTTTATTAAATCGTTGCTACTATTTTAATTAAATAAGTCAATTATAGAAGGAGTTAAATTTTAAACTTACTTTTAGTTTAAAAAAACCCGAAGCAAAAGCTTAATATCGCAAGTTTAAACCGTCTGAATTGAACCGAAAACCGATCGAACTGAACTAGCAAAAACCATACAAATCGAACTAATTTCGGTTCGATTATTGATGTATCAAATAAAAGATCGAAAACCGATAAAATAAAATCGAATTTCATGAAAATCGAATCGAACCGACCGATGCCCAACCCTAATCAGCTTGGTCCTAATTCAGTTAGGATTTATGCCATTTCACATAGTTGTAGTAGAGTGACAGCCCGAGCAGGTGATCTTATTAGTTTAGAGCCTAGGTATTTTGTCTTGTGAAAATTAACTTAAAAGTACTGCTGCTCTATTTCTAGTTTTTGTTCTTAGATAGTGCTGTTGTAAGTTTGTTTCTACGTAAATATATTTTTTTGAAATATTGAAAGATTGTTGAGATCCTCAAAAATCAATCTTCTTGCTCTTAATTAGAACTTGTTTTGAGACTCTATTTTCCCGCAATTGTGATGGTTTAAAATCCTGCAGGTGAAACAGACAAGTCAATGGCGAACCTAATGCTTTGACACCCACCAAAATCTTCAGTGCATGCTTTGTTGCTTAATTTCAGAAGTACTCGAGGCGATTTTACGATGATTGGTTTTTAAGTACTTGTGCAATATCACACCATTCATTGCTTACTACCACCCAAAGAAAATGCTAATTTCATGCTTGGATTTGTTTCCTGTAAAGGTACTGAGATATGCAAGGCATATATTTTTGGAGACTAGTTGCGAGGTAGTATATGGTCATTGCGAAGGCAAACAACTATTACTCAAACGTTTAGCCAGAGATTAAGTGGATCTTCAGACGTTTTCCGTGTGGAAGACTTCATCGTGATTAAAAGTTGGAGAAAATTTAATGCGCATTTGTTGTATTGTATTATAGCTATTTAATAATATTAGTTATTAGACCAAATTGTACTAGCTATTAGATTCAAACGGTTTACCTTTTTGGTTATGTAGTTGGCAGTATAAAATTATGAATTAGTAGTTGTTTTGCTTAGGATTTAATGTAGTGCATTAAGCTCTTTGAAATGGAGCTTATCATTATTGTTATTATTATTATACTTGAATTTAAATATGTATAACTTGCAATAGAAAATCAAGAAAAAATAAACTTTGTTGGCATTAAGATGGATCTTTACCGAAAATAATAAAAGTAGTATATGGATAAAGACCAATTGGCAGATAGTTTTGGTAGCCATTACATTTGCTGCTAAAAGGGTTTCTTTGAATGGTCTTTATCGGCAATTGAATGATGTTTACCGGTAATAACAAAAGCCATAAAATATGTGGCTTTCGATAGGAGTTTTAGTGGCCATATTAGTTGCCGGTAAAATTATTGCCGCTAAAGTTCATGGACTTTTAGCGGCAATAAAGGAATCTTCATCAGCATTTGTTGTAATGGTCGCTAAAACCTTTAGCGATGCTGGATTCGCCGGCCAATGATTAATTGTCGGTAAATATTTTTGCGGCAATTTTTATTATCGCTAAAGAACATATTAATTGCCGCTAAAAGGCATCTTTGTTGTAGTGCTATGACCCAACTAAGTGTAGCAGTTTTTCAAGCATGGGGTCCATGCTTTTACTTCCTATTTAGCTGTCTTCCATGGTCCCAGCCTTGATAGCAAACTTGATCCCTCTGCTTGGTGCATCGTCTAAGTCCGATAGCATGCCATCACTTTGTAACTTGCCATCCTCTTCAATTATGTCCGCCTAACTTTTCTTTCTATCACCATGCTCCATTTGCATGGCGCCAAGAAAGGCTTTGAAATCCCTTACTTTTGGCTTAGATTCCAAATGCATTCCCCTAATGCAGGTGATCCCTCATGTGTCATCCTTGTGTGCCTGTGCAAAGTTCCCGATCATTGCTGAAGCTTCCCCAACTCTAGGCATTCACTTGCCCGATGTGATCCTTTACAGAAGTAGCACCCTCCCTTAGGCACGTATTCGCTACCGTTTTTTGGCTCCTTGCCATTTCTCTTGGACCCACGTCCGTCATGGGATGGTCCCTTGCCATTGCCCTTGTATACCTCGGCTATACTTTTTCCGATGTCCTTGTCATGATCTACCCCACCCCTTTCGGCGTTGGCTTCTTTGGACTTGGCAGGCTCCATCTTCAAGTCAACGAGCAACTCGGCTACCATTATGACCTCGTCCATGTTGGCTACTTGATGTCTTCTTAACTCCTGCTTGCCCAATTTTACAACCCATCCATGAAGTAGAAGAAGGAATCCTCCTCAAACGATGACGCAATTGATTCAACAATTGGATTATTGGAGTTATCGGGTTATTAGTTTAGGATTTACTTTTTTAACCATAGGAATCCTTTCGGGAGAGCGTGCGGCTCGTATTGTAATTGGAACCTAAAAGAAATTTGGACATTTATTACTTGGATCGTATTTGCAATTTATTTACATACTCAAACAAATAGAAATTTGCGGGGTGCAAATTCTGCAATTGTAGCATTTATAGGCTTTCTTATAATTTGGATATGCTATTTTGGGGTTAATCTATTAGGAATACGGTTACATAGTTATGATTCTTTTCCATCAACATTTAATTGAATTCAAGACAAGTTATTACAAATACAAGAGCAGCGCATTGTATGAACCAGCGTGCAGACCGTGTGAATCAAGATTTGCAACATTAAGGTAGTGAACTCACGCATATACTCCCAAATTATGACCGTCCGTCGGAGCTCCCTTAGCTTTCACCTAGCCTCGTACACCACATTCATCGAGTAGAATTTCTCTTCGACTCCTTCTTGAACTACTCTCACGTCTCAATCTTGCATAGCCCTTTTTTTTATGTTGGCACAGTTCTGATGCCACCCCAGCACGGCAACCTCGATCGAGTACATTGAGGTGTTGCGTACCTTAACAACTTCGTCATCCTCGACTACCTCAAAGTACTTGTCCGTCCTCCAAAGTAAGTCGTCCACCTCGTGTGTCCCGTGCACCACCATACTCCTTTTGCTTAGGGACCTTCACATTTGTCCCTTTTGCAACTACCATGCCCTTGGTAATCCCGACCATGGTTCCTTACAAAGCTTCTTTCTAGCAATCTCTTGTATTCTTTCTGACATTCCTTTAGTCATAATCTTTGCTCTGATACCACGTTGTCATGTCCTTAGTCTTGAAGTAAGCACACGTGCGGCACTTGACAACTTATTCAGGATCCTACTATACCAAGTCAGCCTAAAATACTACACTCAAGATCGCTAAGGGAATGTTAGATAAGAAAGATAAGAGAAATTTGTCAAATGAAGCTTTTTATTATAGAGAACTTGATTGTTTTTCTTGACGAGTTACAAGTCAATAGCCCTCCTATATACTAGTCTCCTAGGGGCTAGTGAGTAAATAATAATTATTCCATATGGCCCTTATTTTTTACAAGTAAATCATTTCTCTGGAATTTTCTACATAGCTAGACTCTTCTAAGGACTTTCCTAGCAATTCTATAAGGTTCTAAGGTCTACCATGAGAAATCTCTATATTTCTCTAAAACCTTCCCACATGTGCTAGTCTATTTCATATGTAAGCTTTTTATATGGCGAAAATATATGCCAAATAATACCTATGTGGATGATAATATGGCGGGCCAATGACAAAAGGCACTGAACTATTATAGTCTATTTGAAGGGATTAGGAACATTGCAGCAAAAGAAAAGAAAAAAAAAAAGGGAAAGAAAATAAAGTTTCCGTTTGGGCTCTGTAACGATGTTTACTAAAGCGGGATCTCTTTGAAACTGGATACAGCCGAGCAAACACGACAACTAGGAATTTTAAGTAGAAATGATACGAGGTGGCCACTTTATGGGCTGTTATTTAGGATTTAATTAGTGTATTCTGAATTTCAGTTCACATTTTTAAAACAAAAATATCTTAAATTGTTTTGAAGTTAAGGTTTTTAATTTAAAATTTCAGAATAAAATAAGTGACTAATCCCAAAATAGTCTTACTGAAAATGACTATATGTGCACTTGCCCCAAATTTTAACCCCTATTAGAGCATATGACTATTGAATGGCACTTCGAATGCGCAAAATACCAAATTTAAGTTGATTCCTAATGTTGATTAATTGGTTTTTAGTGATAAAGATTTTATATCTATACATCCGTATAAGAAGACTTGATTCTTTTTCACATATCTATATTTACAAAATAAAGTTCCTTTAACAATTGCATGTGCGAGAAAAAAAATTAAAAAATTAAAATTAAAAAAATTCACCTAAAATCCACAATGTCTCAAAACAAATTAAATGAATTACCTATTAATCAGTTAAAAAAGACTTAATAGAAGAAATCAATTATTAAAAAAAATTATGATAATTCTACATCTTAAAAGTTAGGAAAATACACTTCAAAAAAAAAAAAAAAAATTTTTTTTTCTTTAAAATCTTAAAGCCTCTTATCAACGTTTGACTTTACTCCTCAATGTTATTGAATCGTCTCATATACATACACCCTTAATGAGAGGAATACACAATGAAGTCACAAGTAGGTTGATGACAGAATAAGGGCAATCACAGTGCTCAATACTTAGTATAGTTGTGGACATCCATTCTGTTTAATAGCTGTAACCCAAGGTTCATGATTATTAAAGCATGGAAAAAGAGTCTAAAGGAATCCAGGTTTTCTCACATTCAAATCATCTTACTTACATATCAAACGCGTAAACGTCAAGTGGGGCCCTGTCAATAAGTATTACAACTCCACTAACGTTTCCAAATAAACAAAGATTTAAATTCCAGCTGTTTAGTCAATTTTGGATCCTTCCTCCTCAATTCACGAGCATGGTCAATCATATAATTGGCCTAATATAAATACATAGGCATTCTTGAACAATTTCATATCATCAATCACCACACATTGATTTCAAACATCCTCCCCTTCTTCTTTAAACTTGCAAAAAAAACTTTGAGAAATCATTTTTGAGCTCTGAAAAATGTCGCCTCATTTCTCTTTCAAAATGTTAATCCTTCCTATAGTCATGGCAAGTCTATGGGCAGCCGCCTTAGCTGGTAATTTTTATGATCTTGCAGATATCACTTGGGGCGAAGGACGTGGTAAAATAATAGAAGGAGGCAGAGGCCTTTCTCTGTCCCTTGACAAATTTTCTGGTTCGGGTTTTCAATCCAAGAATGAGTATCTCTTTGGAAGATTTGACATGCAACTCAAACTTGTCCCTGGAAATTCTGCTGGCACTGTCACCACCTTCTTCGTAAGTCATTCAACTTTTCCCTTACAAAATTGAATTAGTTCTATTTCATGTCCAAGTTCTGATGATTTAATATCTTTTCTTGTTCTTTGTTTCTTTCATCAGTTATCTTCACAAGGAGCTGGACATGATGAGATTGATTTCGAGTTCTTAGGCAATGTTTCTGGCCAACCTTACACAGTTCATACCAATGTTTACTCGCAAGGCAAAGGCAACAAAGAACAACAATTCCATTTGTGGTTCGACCCAACTGCTGCATTTCACACTTACTCCATTATCTGGAACGCTCAGAAAATTATGTTAGTCCTTTATAATCTCACTCTGATAATCATATTTACATGCAATTTCTTCTTAATTTGGTACTGATGGTTTCCATATGAATTGCCATCTTCAGTTTCTTGGTAGATAATAGTCCAATCAGAGTATACAACAACCACGAAAGCGCTGGCGTTCCATTCCCAAAGAGCCAACCCATGAAAGTGTACTGCAGCTTATGGAATGCAGATGAGTGGGCAACACAAGGAGGTAGAGTCAAGACAGATTGGACACATGCTCCTTTCACTGCTTACTACAGAAACTTCAATATCGATGGCTGCGCAGTTACATCCGGCGCCTCGTCATGTAAGTCCACTGATTCAGCAAACAATGCTAGGCCATGGCAAAATCAAGAACTTGATGCTAAGGGCAGGAATAGGCTACGATGGGTGCAGAGCAGACACATGGTTTACAACTATTGTGCTGATTCTAAGAGGTTTCCTCAAGGTTTTTCTCATGAGTGCAAGCGCTCAAGGTTCCTCTAAGTTGCTTGAAAAGGGAATTGCTGGCACTGCCTCTGTTATTTATTAAGATTGATTCTTCTCATATTTGTGAATAATGAATTATTGTATCAAATTCTTTATTTATAAGATCAAAATTCTTTATTTTTATGTATTTACTGCTGTATTATTTGTTTTGGAGCATACACATGGACCGGAATAAAATCTTTTTTGTTTCTTTTTCTCTCTTTTACCTAAAAGGCCTTCTGACTCCAAATTAGCAAAGTAAAATAGCTTGCTCGCTCATTCTCTTTGGTTAACTAACAAATTAACAAGAAAGCTGTCTTGCGAGGATATTAATATTTAAGTTCGTTGTTAGTAGTTGCGTCACATAAAACTATGGCTGTCCAACGGGTCGAGAGGGGAGGGGACCAAATAAACAGGACGGGACGGGACGATATTTAGTCCGGACTGTGGCGAGATGAGCCTAAACGGGATGAAACGGTAGACCCATCCCATCCCTCTAACAAAGGGGATGGGACGGATTATTTAAGCATTAAGTTTGGCAACGGCTAGTATCTTGACAATGACTATGTTTTTGAAGTTTGCAACGGCTAGTTATTTAATAAACTTAAAACTTAATAAATTGTAAAGAAACTAAGTAAAGAATTAAAAAAAAAAATTAAAAAAAAGGTCTTGTAATGAAATATTTTAGTAATTATAATAGAACTGTAATTTATTTATATAATTTCAAGCCATTAAGTAACTAAGAGTGTAAGACAATTCATAAAAAAAATTCAAGGCTTAGAGCCTTTTATGTTATTAATAGAACTTTCAAATTTCACATACAAATATAATTCTTTTGAAAAGTACCTAATCTACGCAACCACCTTCTAGGAAGGGTTCTGTTTGAACTAGGCCTCTTAGTAGCCAATTACAAATCATCATACTAATATTGTAAGCTCCTATATAGCTTTGTTGTAACTAATCTATAATTTCTCTCGGACCTTGCTCTGGAATTGAAACTTAATTTTTCAAAACCATGAATTTTTCTTTCTGAATCAATCTAATCTCTGAATAATACGGAAATCTCTAGGTTGTCCCCCGCTAATGAATGTCTATGATCTCCCATTTGAAATCTTGCCGCGCTAAAAGCACCCTCCGATGCTACTGATGATGCTTGAATAGCCAAGATATCTCGGGCCATTATTGAAAGTGTTGGAAAAGCCTTGCCACGCTCCCTCCACTATACAAAAATTATACGTTGCCTTCTTCGACTTTAATACTTTCCAATCCTTGATTAAGATAAGAATCAAGTTCATCATCAATAGAGGAATCAAAACCTGTTATATCATCCATACCTTTCCATAGAACTTCTAGAAGTAGAAGGAGCAGTTTCACCACTTGTTATTTCCATAGATTTATATTTATCAAACATTGATCTAGCATAAGAATATATGTTAGGTTGGCAGTCTTCGAGAGATGGTTATTCATTTTTCTTGAATTGCTAAATTCTCATAAATTTTACGAACAAGTCCCTTTGCACCTCTTAATTTTAAAGATGCGTTAAGTAGAGTAGAAATTAAATAAACTTGGGGAATAGGGAAAAAAATAATTTTTAAATTTTGCAATCATTTTATTAATGGCCAGTACATAAGTTGGATTTGTTTTATACTTATCAAATACAACAGAAATTCCACAAATATACCATAATATTTGTGTAACATTAGGATAATATATACCAGAAAATTATTTTGTAGCATAATAAAATTTTTCTAAAAATTTAGTAAGCTCTTTGATCTCATCCCAATTAGAATCAACAATTTAATCTGTCACGACCCCATTTTTTCTCCGAAGGGTGTCGTGACGGCAACTACTCTCTAAAACTAGGTAAGCCTAAGAATTATGCAGAATAACTTAATATAAGCTAAAACTCAAGTCTCAATATCTATGAATAAATAAAACTGCAATTTAAAAGGATTACAATTCTCAAAACCTGGTAGAAATAAGCCACAAGCTTCTAAAAGCAATATTAAATGTCTCTATACATCAGAGTCTAATGAAGATAAGGGAAGAACGACATCAAAAAGGTATAAGGGGACTCCGAGATCTGTGGACGCTGGCAGATATACCTTGAAGACTCCATGAATCACTGCTCACTAATAGCAGGACTGGTAGGAGGTACCTGGATCTACACAAAAAGATGTACAGAAGAGTGGCATGAGTACACCACAACGGCACCCAGTAAGTGCCAAGCCTAACCTCAGTAGAGTAGTAACGAGGTCAGGTCAAGACCCTACTGGAATAAAAGAAACAAGGCAAAGAGAGCAAATATGATATGATGAAACAACTGAGAATTTAACAATGAGAAATACAAAAAGGAACTACACAGCAGATAGGAATAATAACAGGGGCACTCCCAAGGTATCGCCTCGTAGTCCCAAAGGTAAATACGCAACAGGGGAGTTCCTGAGGTGCCGCCTCGTAGTCCCAAAAGTAATTATGCAACAGGGGATCTCCCGAGGTACCGCCTCGTAGTCGCAAAAGTAAATACACAACTCACAACTTAAGGAGCAACGAATCTACAGTAAGAAATCGCCACTCAAACTCCCAAATTAAACTCTCTTAAATTCCTAGTCTCAAACTCTCAAATTTCACCTTAAACACACATAAACTAGGTGGGAAATTCAATGGGAGAACAATATTATTGATCAAAAATAAGCACAAGGGATTTACCTCAAGAAATCCCTCGAAAATGCTCTCAAAAATTGCCCTAGACCGAGTTTGCAAAGTCCAAAATGAGAGAAATCACGAAACCCTTCGGTTTTAAGCACTGTCCAGGATTTTTGCACCTGCGGCTTTTGCGATAAATTCCTCCGCTTCTACGCAAATCACTTAAGCCCCTCAAGGCTCGCACCTGCGCTCCAGGTTCCGCACCTGCGCATGCGCTTCTGTGGCCCGTGATTCGCTTCTGCGAGAACAACTCCTGGCACAGATTCCGCTTCTGGGTCCCAATCCCGCTTCTGCGTGTGCGCATCTGCACAAACACGTCCACTTCTGCGCACAGGCCTCCCCAAAATCGTCCGCTCCTACGATCACTTGCGGGTGCGCATCTGCACAAACACGTCCGCTTCTGCGCATAGGCCTCCCCACACTCGGTTGCTCCTATGATCAATTTTCCGCAAAGGCGACTCCGCTTCTACGGCCTTCACATCGCACCAGCGACCACTGGCCATCCTCCTCACCTCCGCATCTGCGACTCCTAACTCGCTTATGCGAGACTCCACCTGCGGCCAAACCCGCAGCAGGTGTGATGACACCAGAACAAGCCCAGCACCAGAAATCTTTAAGTCCACAAAATGATTCGTTAACCATCCGAAACTCACTCGAAGCCCCCGGGACCTCAACCAAGAATACCAACAAGTCCTAAAACATCATACGAACTTAGTTGAGCCTTTAAATCATATCAAACAATGCTAAAAACACAAACTGCACATCGATTCAAGCCTAATGAACTTTAAAACTTCAAACTTCTACATCCGAAGCGGAAACCTATCAAATCAAGTCCGATTGACCTCAAATTTTGCACACAATTCATAATTGACATTAAGGAAAACTTCCGGAACCGGAATCCGACCCTGATATCAAAAAGTCCACTCCCGATTAAATTTCTCAAAAATCATCCCATTTTTCAACTTTCGCCAATTGACGCTAAAATGACCTACTGACCTCCAATTCAACATCTAAACACGCTCCTAAGACCAAAATCACCCTACGGAGCTATAGGAACCGTCGAAACTCCATTCCGGAGTCGTATTCACTCAATTCCAACTACGGTCAATCCCTACGACTTAACTTTCATTTTAGGGACTATGTATCCCGTAACACTCTGAAATCAAAAACAAATCCTCCCGGTAAGTTACATAATCACAAATAAAGTAGGGGGAGCAATAATTAGGGTTCGAGGCTACTACTCTCAAAACGACCAGCCGGGCGTTACATGATCAGCGAGGATACTATTATGCATATTAAATACCTTTTGTATAGGCACCCGATAATCATAATCAACTTTAAGCATTTCGTAAGTAGAATTCCACCTTGTACAAACATCTTTTGGAATTTTTCTATATGGAAGGTTAGCATTAGCAGATTATTGAGCAAATTCATGAAGTCTAGCACGAAAAATATAGTCGCAAACATGTTGTACTTTACTACAAGTATCAGAAAATAAATTAATATCGTCTTTTACAACCAAGTTAAAAATATGGCATGTACATCTAACATGAAAAATTGCTGGACTAATTGGACAAAGTCTAGCTCTTAAACTAGTTGCTGTGGTGGTGTTAGCAGAAACATTATCTAAGGTGATAGTTAAAACTTTATTAATGAGCCCATAAAATCAACTATTTGTAGAAGAGTAGTTGCAATATATGCTCCATTGTGTTTTGAATTAACAAATTTATAACTAATAATATGTTTTTGCATGTTCCAGTGATGATCAACCAAATGACATGTAACAGTTAATTAATCACAACCATTTGGACTATGACCTATATCAGATGTGATAGACACTTTACAATCTAAGTGAAAAAATACACAACGAATATATTGAAGATATTCGGTTTGAAATTTAAAAACATCATTTCTAACTGTGGTCTTAGGAAAACCTAGAAAAGCAGGATTATAAGTTTCTTATATATAATGCACAAAAGTAGGGTGAGAAGGAAAAGTAAAAGGTAAGCCACAGACAAAAATTATTTTTGCTAAATTTTCACGATCCCTATATTTGTTATAGGGATGTAAAATATTACCAGAAGCAGGGTCAAGCTGTTGTTGTAAAAAGTTAGAACCCCCGCTAGATCCACTAGGAGCGCCAGCATCGCTGCTAGAATCTGAAATTTTTCCGGCATCTATTTGAGCTTGTATCCATAAAGATTTGTGTTCCTTAAGTAACTGCCTGGATAAACCTCCCGTCCCCACTTTTGGTATGTACAAATTGTTGCTTATATTTTTCACGTATGTCACGTTCATTGACTTTATCATGTTCAAAAAAATTTCATACAAGCAATGTTTTGGTATGTTCAACCTTACGTTTACGCCTTACAGAAGGTACAGAGGGTGAAGCTCCAGACCGAGATTGACTCTGAGTTGGAGCTTGTGTTGCGGGACTAGTGGGTGTTTCATCTAATTCTTCTTCCTCATTTTCTTCATCGTCATTTTCTTCATCCTTAATAAGAATATCATTGCCAAATTATCTTTGTAAAATTTCATGATCTAGTTGTTCTCCGAAATTAATATTATAACATGCGGGTAAAGTTTCATCCACATGAGTCATTTCATTTATATGCTTTCTAATTCTAGGAGAAGGATTAGGATTAGGACTAGGATTAAGATTACTACTACTATCAGTTTTACTATTTTTTTTACTACTTTTTTTAAACATGCGAAATACATTTTTAGGAGCCATAATTTAAATACGAAATTAAATTTAAAAAGTTAACATAAAAATTAAACACAAATGAAATAAGAAAATAGAACACGTAAAATAAATATAAAAATTAAGCACTAAAATGATACACAAAAATTAGGAGATGAACGAGTGCACCGTGATTAAATATTAAAACTTGAAAAAATTGCCCAAAAATTGCTCCAAATACTTGACGAATTAATTTGAAGCTTGAAAGTTGTTCCAAAATTTGCCCAAATAGTTGAAACTTAGTTGATTGTGAGAAAATTGAGAGAATATTATAGATAGAATGTAAGAGATTTGAGAGAGAATGATTGAAATTTGTAGGAAAAAAATAAAGAATGATGTTAAAAATAGGGCCAAAGTGTAATTTAATAAACTTAGGAGTTAAATTAAAAGTTTGGAGGGTAGGGGGTGTTTTGGAGGGGGGAGGGGCAACATGGCCATTTGTAGCCGTTGGCCAACGGCTTTATTAAAAAAAAATTAAATAGCACGCGGGACAGGCGGTACGGGACGGGACGGGACGGAATAAACGAGACGAAATGGACAGCCCATCCCCTTCCGTATAATACGGGATAAATGAGACGGGACGGGATGGAATCGGGAACGGAACGGGACGGGATGGCCTGTCCTGTTCGACATTCTTAGATTAAACAAAAAAAAGAAAGAAAGAAATAAATGTATTTGATAAAACAAAATTTTCATATCACTGAGCCTAGGCCCAGATGGGCTAGCTCGATCACTCTTTGGGCTATTCACCACGTTTACACAGTGTCATTACCGGATAGCCACTTTAAGAGGTTGTTATTTAAGAATTAGCTAACGCGTTGCGTTCTGAATTTAAGTTTTTCAATTTAAAATTTTGAGATAATAATATCTTGAATTATCTTGAAGTTAGAATTTTTAGTTTAAAATTTTAAAATAAAAAAAATAATGACTAATCTTTGAATAGTATCCCTAAGAATTATGTGCACTTGCCCCGTTCACATTTGTGGGCTAGCCTTCCGCAAATGGCCAACATATGGTAGGTCCTCCGTGAACATCACTAATTTTGTCCTGTTTCTGCTATTCGTAAAGAAAAGTTTTCCAGCAGTAACACGAAAGGTGCACGTTGGTTGAAACTTGAAACTACGACACTTGTTTTCATCGATGTATGCAATTATTATATATAAACCCGTAGAGATACCAGATTTAAGGTCTGATTATGCTGTCTACCTCAATTACTCCTTTGCATACATGCTTCTACCCAATTCCTAAGCATTTTTACTCCCCCCATCGTTCTCTTAATCTCAATAAGAAAACTCTTCCTCGTTCCTCACTTTGCTCCACCCATTTCACAAACAAGTGTTGTTTCACTCTCAGTTCAACACATAGTTGCAGTCAGGAACAAGATAAACACAAAAGGGACAACAACAACAACAACAGTACAGACCTAGATCGACAGAACGGTATAAATTGGGAAGAATTTTATACTTCTATTCAAGAAGAGAGAACCCAGTACAGAGAGAACAAGGAGGATCCGAAATTTGAGCTTCCCAACCCTTCAGGCATTTACACAAACATGTGGTGGACAGACTTGAAGGCTGCAGTAGGCCAGAGGATTAACGTGGAGGGCGTTGTTTCTTCTTTAGGGGTTTTCTCTAAGGACAAGCATTTGGCGATCCCACATGTTATTGTGCCGGATATAAGGTATATTGATTGGGCTGAGCTAAAGAAACGAGGGTTTCAAGGTGTGGTCTTTGACAAGGATAATACAATTACAGTCCCTTACTCTTTGAGCTTGTGGTCTCCTCTTGCCTCTTCTATAGATCAGTGCAAATCTCTCTTTGGTAACAATATTGCAGTTTATAGCAACTCTGCAGGTAATTAGATTTCTTTCAGATCAGTGCAAATGTCTAAGTTGTGCCCGTGTCAATTGGGCCAGTCTGACTCCTAACAATTCGTCTCAGTAGTGCTCAGTAATTATGATTTGTGAATTTGTAGGACTAGATGAATATGACCCTGATGGTAGAAAAGCCAGAATTCTTGAACGTGCAATTGGAATTAAAGTCATTATGCACAGTAAGTTGTATTTCCTATTTGGGATTCCATTTGCCCTAATCTATCATGTACTGTATTTTCCATTTCTATAGTAATGCAACTCTGAAGTAACATGAATTAACGAATGATAAATCAAAAAATTGAGAAATTTCTGTGAATATCACTTGCCTATCTTTGAGTTAATGCTATTTGTATTTGCTGCTTTCATTATGTGTATACTTTAGGGGTGAAGAAGCCGGCTGGAACAGCTGAAGAAATTGAAAAACAATTCGGTTGTGAATCGTCGAGGCTTATTATGGTAAACTTGGTTCTTTCAGTTTTTTGTAAGCTTTTCTCTGTCCTTCTTCAGTTGACAGTTTATGTTGTGTCCTTTGCAGGTGGGTGATAGGCCGTTTACAGACATAGTTTATGGTAACAGAAATGGTTTTCTTACTATTTTGACAGAGCCATTAAGTCGTGCAGAGGAACCATTAATTGTACAGCAGGTTAGATTTCCTGAAGAATGATTTGTTTGATGACCTTGATTATAATTTTGGTTCATAACTTCATACTAATTGAATAAGACTTACCTAGGCTATGGTAATCATTTTTTTAATAAGGGTGGAGCCCAGGTCAGCTTGTACGCACCTCGACTAATCCACCTATGTTGAACTAAATTTCCAATAGTGTGAATCTCTTGAGCTATCAATTTATCTTTTTTCTCCAGCCTGAATGTTTGCGAGATCTTTTTACCTTTTAAATGCATATGTCCAATATTTGTAGTCAAATTCCCTTGTTATTGTTGTGAAACTGATTGTAGAGAGGTTTATGTATAAGCTGAGCACTAATCTGGTGATCAGGCTTCCTGGCATGGGCTCCTCTTATCCAGTCGGTCATCAGACTTTCTGGCTTCTCAGAACTGAATTGCTTATCACCAGCGGTTGTTTTGTTTGACATAGATCAGACTTTCTGGCTTCTCTCAGCTGAATTGCTTATCAGCAGCGGTTGTTTTGTTAGACATGGTCCATTGAGTTAATCTTTGGTGGTGACTGTAGGGTCGACATCCTATTCTCCCCTACTTGAAAAAGTCACCTATATTTTTGTTACTTTTGTCACAATGAACTTGTCACATTCTCAAGTAAAGACACCCTCTCTGATGCTTAAAGCAGTTTTAGCATCTTGTCAAATAGCTTATTGGATATACATCCGCCAATTGAAGTAGGTACATTGGATGCCTCATCCACTGCATTGTGACAGCTGCTCATGAGAACTATGGCCATCACCTGCATTATTTCTGTCATTGTCACTTCCAAAAGTTACTGGCGTGGCTGCTGCCTTAATCCCTATGCAGCAATTCGTTATGAGGTTTCCTAAGAACATACTCTACTCAAAAGATCTTTCTTTATGGGTTACTCTACTCAAATTATAATGCACAATTATGTGATCATTTCTTCACTTTCAAGTTGTCTCTCATCAACTTGATCAAGTATGAATGCTGAAAGGAATGAATGAAATGGCATCTTGGCACCTTCTTTTGCTACGATGTGTTTTATTAGGTGATGCTGTGTTCCTAGGTTGCTGACTGAATTTAAGAAGTAAATATTCATGAAGTTTAGGATAACAAATATTTGGATATTATGATAACTTTACTTGATTTGGATGAAGTGCTTCCCCTCCTTTTGTCTTGTCTTGCAATTTGACGTAGTTTCATCGGAATGTTTTGATTATAAGAGCAAAATGTCTGCAGGTCAGGGTACTTGAGGTGGCCCTTGTGAACCGATGGAGTAGCCAGGGGATGAAGCCAATCGATCATACGCTTCTTCCTGATTGCCAGCAGTGTGTAAAAGATGAATTACTTTAGGGAGTTTCTTTTCTTCCCCTCCCCCCCCAAATAAAAAACCCCCAACCATAAAGGAAAAAAAACACACCCAACCCGCCCATGAACAACCATTTATTTTTTTATTACCACTAATAATTATACAGGGTTATTTCCATGCGTTTGCCTTGCGTCTGGAATCTGATAAGAAGGCTATATCAATCATTTCAACATTTCTTTGATTGAATCATGTACCAACTGAAGCTTATCAACAATTTTCTCTCTTGAATGGATGCTGCTTGTAGTTGAATCTAAACATTTATTTGGTGATAATGATAGAAGCATTTTGTCAACGAGTTCATTCTCCTAATAGTACACTATTTTGGTTGATTGCAACATCATTATTTTGGTTGATTTCAACGTCACTTATTTAATTTCCAAATATTTTAAGCCATATGGAATTGTATACTATGACTGGGCTTACGCTTATGGCTTGCCCTTAGTTAATATTTGAATGTCCTCAAGTGTTTCAACATTGTTCAGACTGATGACAATTATAAACAGATAAATCAATCGTAATAAATAATTTTTTTGATTGATAGTCAATTTGAGGCATGATATGGAACCCTTTTTGACTTCGGTAATTTGCATAACGAATCAAGTGCCCTGCAACAAGGTTATGTTTCATTAAAACTTGGGAGAAATTTTAATGGGCATTCCTTTGGAAGGGAAGGGAAGGGGATCCATGACAATTGGTTCGTCAGGATTTATTAAGGACCAATCATATCGTGTCACAACGTAATGAACAAATATAAGAATGTTTAGCTTTGCCAATTGGTATCCTGCACACAGCCTTGGCCCTCCTCCAAATGGTACAAATGCATATGGTTGAACAGGCTCTTCAAATCTACTTGGGTCAAAATTTTGGGGCTCTTTAAAATACTCTGGACTATAATGTGTGCCATATGTTGTCCACAATACCTGCACATAGCAACAAAAATTAGCATATGATATATAATGGGACATGTAAAAGGATTTGACTGTAATAATCTTGCACTTTTCAGCTATCTAAAGACACAAAGAGTATGATAATTCTTACCTTCCAACCTTTTGGAATAGTGAATCCTTCAAATTCAATGTCAGCAATTGCTTTTCTGAAAGAACCAAAGATAGGAGGAAACAGCCTCATGCTTTCCCGAGCAACTTGCCAGGTATATTTCATCCTTTTTGTATCTTCCAACGATAATATCTCATCCGGTCCTTTGTTACTCTTTATATTAGCATGTTCTGTGTCCAATTTTCACATTAATCAGTGTAATGGACTGAGCTAAACTGAAAAAAGTTGATATGCAGACAATGCAGTGGTTAGCTTCTCTTCTATATATAAACGTACCTTGAAGGAGAAGAGAATAGCAGGTGGGATGATGAGCCAACATCCTAAATGTCATAGCAATGGCAAAAGAAGTTGTATCATGTGCAGCAAACACTAACAAAACAACATTATCAACGACCTCTTCTTCACTTACCTCACCGCGAATCATCGCTTTCACTAACCGAGAAAGTAATGCCTCGTCTAATTTCCCATCTTTCTCCTCTCCTAATTCTATCTCTCTTCTCTTCCCCCTTATAACCTCAACAAGAATTTTCTCTATTTTCAATCTTGCATTTTTTGCCCTTGAAAACTTAGATCCTGGAAACTTAAATGGGGGTGAAAAAGCACCTTCCAATACTCTCTCAAACGTTTCAAGTAATCCTGGTTTGACTACTATCCCCAAAAAGCACTCAAACACAATTTTGAACGTCAAAGATTTAGTCAGATGATAAAGTTTTATGATCTGGTCTTGGCCATGACAATTCTTGTCCAAGTGAGATTGAATTGTGTTACAAATTTTAGGAACCATAGCATCTAGGCTAAAAGAGGCAAGACTTGAAGATATAATCCCACGAAGGCATCGATGCGCGTCTCCTTGTTTCTCCATAATGCAATTCTTGCCCATGAGCTCAACTGAAGAAGTAGGCCATGAACTTATTACCAATTTGAATTCACTAGATAAAAAGAACATATTAGCTTCTGCTCCACATACAACTACCGTTGGTGATCCCATTAGTCTTGTTTTGAATGTCTTTCCATATTTTGCGATCCGGGGCTGAACAAATTCTTCAAATAATTTGTTCTTCTTTTGGGCTTTGTAGAATTCTATGGTTTCTCCAATCCATGGGAGCCCCATTTCTCCAGGTGGGAGTTTCTTTTTGGTTATGTGTTTGTAGCCTTTGTAATGTCTCAATAGAATGGAAAAGACAACTATGAAAAAGATTGATAAGGAGAAAGAAAAAGGAAAGTTGATTAGGCTTAACAACGAAAGAGCCATTGAAAAAGAGATGAGAGAATATAACAAAGGAATATTTGGAGTGTTAATTAGCTAAGAAACTATGCCAAATTTATACTCCTTTTGCATGGGGAAGATGAAGTAATTAAGAACAACAGAAAATCATTAACAAAGTCAAAGGTATTTGGTCACTCACAGAAAGTCAACCAATTATAGACCTAGCTAATTACTACATTCACTACATTGCTTCCTGAATCATTATGTGAAATATATAATCATTCACTTTTTCCTAATTTATTTCAGAAGAAAATTAATCGGAAAGTCGGTTCTACTAAAGAACTGATCATATGCAATGCATGTGAGCTTAGCCGTCCAAAAACCAAGTTCTTCACCCTACAAAATGAAAACCTATGAATCATCATCATAATATATCTGAAAGATTCATATGAAAAAAGAAAAAAGAAAAAACTTACCGGCCACCACGATTCTTGCAAATATTGGTCAATTGGTATTGAAATATTTAATAGCCATAGTATCCCTAGATATCTGCTATGTGTAATAATTAAATAGGGTTAAATAGCTTCTAATGGACGTGAATTTGCAGAGCATCTTCTCCACCTTCGTCGTGTTGAAAAATACTATAAAGAAATAATCAAGTAGGAATGAGGAATTATGTCAGAACACCTTATATCTATGGAAAGGTACATGATCCTCTAAACTTGTTAATTAAAATAATCCGAATTGAATCTAAGATTTAAACTTGATAGGTTCAATCTTAAAGTTCTTAATAAGTAATTTGTTGTATTTTTCAAACTATGGATTCATAATTTAACATTTTCTGAAATTTTTGTAACTATTCGCATATGTTTCTAGGTTCCATGTCAAAAATATTAAAGTTCGTTGAACTCCCACCACTTAAAATATGTGATGATCAGGTCTACCATAAGTAGCTGTCAAAAATGGGCCAGGCCAGGCCGACCCAGCCCAAGCCCCGCGGACTATTAAATTTGGTGGGCTCGGACGGGTTAACCCACCATTTGAACGGGTCTTAAAATGGCTAGCCCAACCCAGCCCTAATCGGGTTGTGGCTAGGACGGGCCGACACTTCATTTTTTTCAAATTTGTTTTTTAAATCTTTAAGGATTTCTTTATGACATAGTCCCTTAATCATGTGTATAACTTCTGTTTGCCATAGTCATACAAGAATCTTGATATTTGATAAGAAATCTCGTAATTGAATGCAGATTCTCTCTCTCTCTTTTTTTATTTTTATTTTATTACGTCAGATAAATATTTTTTAATATGTTTCTTTTTAATTTTCTCAGGTTCAAGGAGTGCTTCAATAAGATTATAATGAAGTCTTTAATTTGGTTCCAAGATCATTTGCTAATTATCATTATCACAGTCCATAAAAATTTTAAATGTTCATGAAATTTGCTAGTGTAATCAATTTTCTTTTTCTGGGTGTTAAAAATTAGTTTTCTCCTATACTAAAGAGCAGTTTAAGTTAATGACATATTATAGTAATCAAAATGACCAATAATAATATTATTTCTTGAAAAAAATTATTATTGATCACTTAAATTCGTTATTAATGAAGCAAGAGAAAAAGTAATCTTGTGCATGTCAAAAATCTGAATTCAAAGGTCAACCATGATGAAAAAATAACCATGTATTGGTGTTCAAATTATTGCTCACTTCACCGTTACATATCAATAATAATTTTCCCTTGATCTCAGAAATGTGGTCAAATATATATATTTGCAGTTAACTTTGGATATAGGGTTGGAAAAGGAGGACAACTTAGCTTTATTTTTTAAAACTTTTTAATTATATTTTTTCCCGGCGGGCTTGCGCAGGCTCAGCCTAAATCAAATCTCGAGGGCCGCTAACTTAGGTCGGACTTGTAAGTCTCGATTTCTAACGCGTTCGAAAATCCTAATTCAATTTTATCCAAGTAGTGAACTGGATTGGCCAAGCCCTATGAGCCAAGACCATTTTGATAACTCTATATCACTTTTCAATTAATAAGATGAATCACTTTGCCAATAAATTTGTTTTGGCCGGTCATATTTACCTTGAACGATACTGCGTGTAGGTGCATTCCGTGGTTCTTTATTCTAATAAATGTTTAGTACAGAATATGCTGTAAAAGCCTAATGGAATATGTTAAACCTAATGGAATATGAATTGCGTTTATTTTAAGCAATTCATAATTGCGTTTATTTTAAGCAATCCATCTCACCTAGGTAATTGAACTTCCTACAGTACACTAGTTAAGATTAAGCCTGGCAACTGGACCGGACCGGAAAATTTTTTCCGGTTTCGGTCCGGTCCGGTACCATTACTGGGCAAAAACCGGACCAAACCGGTAATTTCCGGTCCGGTCCTCCGGTTGAAAATGGGCCGACTGGACCTTGACCGGTACCCGTTGCCGGTCTACCGGTTTTTTTGGTCCGGTCCGGCCGGTCAACCGGTATTTTTTGTTTTTTGTTTTTTTTTTAAATTAGTGCCTCCTTTATTTAACTTTATAAATAAATAAAAAGTATGTTTCAAAGTTAAAACTTAGAAATAAAGAAGTTATAATAATATTCTTGCAAACTTTCAATTAGTTTCAAAGTTTATAATTAAATTCAAACCTTGAAATATATACAAACTTACAAAGTATAAAATAAACTTTGTAGAAGAAGGAAATTATAAGTTTTTGAAAATATAACAACAAAATATTACTAACTTTGAATATCTATTTGAAATGTAAAGTATGTTTCAAAGTTAAAACTTAGAATTAAAGAAGTTATAATAATATTCTTGCAAACTTTTATAATTAAATTCAAACCTTGAAATATATACAAAGTTAGTAAAAAATAAATTTTGTAATAGAAGGAAATTATAAGTTTTTGAAAATATAACAACTAAATATTACTAACTTTGAATATATATTTGAAATGAAAAGTATGTTTCAAAGTTAAAACTTAGAATTAAAGAAATTATAATAATATTCTTACAAACTTTGAATTAGTTTCAAAGTTTATAATTAGATTCAAACCTTGAAATATATACAAAGTTAGTAAAAAATAAAATATAAGAACACAAGAGTTGTGATGTGAACTTGGAGCAATTTTATTAATATGTATTTTGATGTAGAAAATTATATTCTTTTAAACATGCTCGCTAGTTTTTTTAATATAGCCGTAGGCTTTTCCTTAGGAACAGGTTGTTGTTGTACCGGTTCATCGTCTTCTTCTTGATCTTCTTCATCTTCCGTCTCATTGGTTTGATTCCCGTCTTCGCTTGTTCCGTCGCTCAAAATTTGTCCATGTACGCTCTGTCTTTTTTCTGTGAAACCTCCGGTATTTCAAAGTTTCTTCGCTCTGCTCTGATCCAATCTCTGAATAGAACTCCTGTCTCCATTGCTTCTTCTCTCAATGAATGTCTGTGATCTCCAATCTGAAATCTTCCCTGGCTGAAAGCGCTCTCTGACGCGACTGATGACGCTTGAATTGTCAATATATTGCGGTCCATTTTTGAAAGTATGGGAAATTGTACTTCTTGACCCTTCCAGTAATCCAATAGATCGTGAGTTCCAAAACTTGTAAGTTTCTTCGGATACTAGATCAAGTAGACTTGGAATTCGCTGTATTCCTCCCCGTAGTCATCTTGTTTTGAAAGCAGCTTCTGATCAAGTCCTCCAAAACTGCTCATCCCAGTATGCCGTTTGCTTATTTGAGAAGAACTTTCACCAGTTGAAAGTATCGGTGCAGTTGGTGTAGCAGTCTCTGCCCAAGTTCTGTACTTTTCAAAAACAGCCTAAAAATCTGTATAAACTTTACCACGAGCAATATCTACACTGGGTAGTCATTAGTTGCAATTTCAAGAGGTGTAATATCTAAATTTGCGTATGTTTTTCGAACAAGTCGTTTAGTTAACTTAATTTTAAATGCAGGATGCAACACAGAAGCAATGTAAAAAAGTTGAGGAATTTGGAAAAAATATTTTTAAAATTTTTCAATCATGGCCTCTACAGCCATTTTATATGAATCGTATTGCCTATATAATTTTAAAAATTCAGATATGCCAGCTATATAATATAACATAGGAGTAGTTGGATAATATTGTCCAGAAAATTCTAAAGTAGCATGATAAAATTTTTCTAAAAATTGGAGGAGATGTTCAACAAGGTTCCAATCTTCCTCCTTAAGGTGGTAAAGTTCCATAAAATATTTATTATACATTTGAGTTATAGGTTCTCTATATTCGTAAGCAACAGTTAATGCTTCATATAGAGTGTTCCACCTAGTACAAACTTCTTTTGGAACTCTCCTAATCGGCATTCCTAATTATATACATTTTCTTTCCCATTCTCTTTTTCTTTGTTTATTTTTATTTCTAAAAATAAAGGCAATAGCTACTTTAACCTTTTCAATAATGTTGTTAAATAAGTCAAGACCATCTTTGACTACTAAATTATAGATATGACATGCACATCTAACATGAAAAAATTCCTCAAAAGGGGGGTTTAAAATAGGTCTTAAATTCCTAAGTACTTCTGTGTTGTTCGTAGCATCATCTACTGTAATACTAAAAACTTTATTAGTCAAACAATAAGCACGACAAATTGATGAAACAGTTTTGGTAATATAATTTTCCGTGTGTGGTTCATCAACTACTTTATATGCAATAATACGTTTTTGGAAGACCCAATCAGGATCTATCCAATGAACAACAACAGTAATATAATCGCAGTTATTAGTAGAACGACCCATATCAGTAGTAAGGCATACTCTAGTGTCAAGGTTATCAAATAAATATCTCAAATAATCTCTATATTCGTTTTTAAATTTAATAATATCATTTTTAACAGTTGTTCTCGAAAAACCTTTAAAGGAAGGATTATATGTAGCTTGGATATAACGAACAAAACCAGTAGAAGAAGGAAAACTGTAAAGCAAACCCTCTACCACAACTAGTTTAGCAATATTTTCCCTATCCCTTTGTTTATCATAAGTAAGAATTCCTCCTGTTGTTTGGTTAAGTTTAGCTTGGATACCCGAGGATTCGTCATGTGCTACCCCCCATGCTCAGTTCCAAGATAAATGCCCCCGGCCCGCATTGACCATTCCTTGGGATGTTTAGTTCTTAAGTGAGTTCTAATTTTACCCGTCCCACCATCATTACCCCCAGTTTTAAAAATCCACACATGTCCACAAAGACCACAAACGGCCGTCTGATTTCCCTTTTTCTTCTGTACAAATTCCCACACCTCAGATCTATCCTTACGTTGAACCGGAGCTCTAGTGGGAGGTACATGAGGCAAGTCGGACTGAACTTCAGGTGGACTAGCTTCAAATTCACGTTGTTCTTCTAAATTAATCCCAGTTTGATAATTAAATTGCGCTTCTACGTTTTGTGAATCAAGTGGATTAAAAGAGCTAAAATCATGATAATATTGATTTTCCTCTACGTGTTGACTAGAACTACCAACAATTCCTTTACCTTTATTTCTCGAACGACCACGTGCCCGCCCCTTACTACTAGTTCCAATTGAACTTCTTTGAGACATAATTATAGCAAATAAAATAAATATATCACAAAAATATAATTAAAGAGTAGAAATAGGAACGGCCAACTAATATAGCCGTATAATTGAGATGAAGTTGATACTTGAACCTTCACTTGATAGCAACTCCAAGTAAAACTTGATAAATAATCAAAATTGTATAATTTAGACAAATAGCCAAAGTAGCAAAATAGCAATATTATAGATAATTTTGAGAGAATTAGAGAGAATTGGATGATTTTTGTGAAAAATATGATGAAATAATGGGGTATTTATAAGAAAAAATAGTTAGGGGTGGTTATGGGGTAAAATGACCGTTTTTGGCCGTTGCCCAACGGCTATTTGCTCAATAGAGCCGTTGACCAACGGCTATATTTTAAACCCAACGTTTTTTTTTTTTTCAGTGGTCCGTTCGTCCGGTCCGGTCCAGTCCGGTCCGGTTCTGGACCATTTTTTAACCGGTTCGTCCGGTCTAAAATGTCCAAACCGTCCCGCGACCGGTTCCGCCACCCCCCCCCTCTTTAAATTGGTTCGGTTTCCACCAGTCCGGATCGGTCCGGGCCGGTTTCCGGTCCCTAACTGGTCCGGTCCGGTGGGAACCGGACCACTAGCCAGCCCTGGTTAAGATTAAAAGGTGTTCTTCCTACGTCAGATTTTCAAAAGTAAATGGTTCTAATAAGAAACTAGAATCTTTTAATAGAACGAGAAGTGCATGCCTCATCAAATTATTCTTCATCTGATATTAACATTAATAGTGATTTAAGTTTTGAACACCAAAACTTGATTAATACTTCACCACCAACTGAAACTAAAGTTAATTAGTACTTATGAATATAATAATGTCACAAATTAAATTGAATAAATTAGCCGAGAGAAATAAGATACAACAAAACTACGCGTCTTTAAAAAATATTTAACTATCGTCAAGGAATGTGACATGATAAATAAGATTCACTCTTAATACGAAATTATGTTTGAGCTTGGGGGGTGGAAAAAACGTAAATAAAAAAATTAATGAGGTCGAGTCTTGTTTTGTGTTTCTATCTCCATAAGTTTTGGTAACCTTTCAAGCCCTATGCTCAAACTCAATTTCTTAAAATGAGCTATATTTGAAGTACTTAATATGTCGCGTAGTGATAACCGATGACATGTTAGAAAATTCTTTTGAAGTAAACAAATGAAAAATCCTCAATGGAAGGCACAATCAAACTAATTAACACCGCCAGTATTTTAATTTGCAAGAGAAGATTATTTAATTGCCATTATTATATTTCTAACTAATACTCAAGATTCCTGATATACTAGCTATCACATGTAATGATATTCCTATACCTAACAGCCACGGATCGGAGTTTACAATTAATGCAAATATTATTTCTCTTCTTCTTTTTCTTTCCAAGTAAATAACTGCTCCGAAAGCTGTTGATTTATCTATGGAAAAATATCATAGAACTCTAAGTAACGGCAAATCCCAGAAAGAGAAAAATAAGATCGGTATTTTGGTTAGAGTGCGGAGCACATTGCCAATGCACCTTGGAGTTTGGAATCTGTAAATAAAAAAATAACTTTAGAAGCTTGGTCAAACAGACTATTAATCATTAAATCCCATTCCGCTGCACCCAAAGGAAGACAATGAGCCACCAAGTACACCTTAGACACAATATATAATCGGTCAAGAAGCTTTAGCGTCTTTTAATCGTGTGGTGACCCAACTTGTTTGTCATATTTGGGATATTTTTAGTCTGATCACTTCAGCCAGTTTCATTCAGCTGGATTTAGAATTAAAAGATTTATAATTATGCTAAAGTCCATACTACGTAGTTATTGGAACTTTTTCCACTAACTATTTAACTGAAATCACTTCAAAAAGTTCACAATTGAACAATCAAGCTAATCAGGTGTGAAATATGTTCCACCACCGCTTTTGTGCGTGTGTGAGTTTGTCACGTTCTAAACCGGAGAGATGAGACCGGCACTCGGTGTCTTACTTGATCGAATTTACCAACTGAGACATGTGTTATCTGAACATATATGATTGTTAGGCCGACAAGGCCAATTGAGTCGAACGGGAAGCTACCCAAAAAATATATATACATATACGAGCCGACAAGGCTATTATGCTGACATCTGTATATTCAGGGGTCATGACATATCTACAAGCCTCTAAAGAATACAAATGTATTATGTTCGAGAAAAGGCCCGGCCTATCTATATTGTCCAATTATTATACACGAGCTTGTCTCCCTTTGTGTTGATTTTTAGTTTTCATAGCTTTAACAACATTTTTCTTATCGCCTGTTGTATTTGCTGGACTGTTTTGGAATTGCTTTTATATTGTCTTTATGGCTGGAAATCACAAAGAGAGAGAGACAGAGAGAGGGGGAAAAACCTTAGATGTTGACCTCTTTTTTTTCTTGTTTTCTTTTGCCTTATTCATTTTATATGATTACAGTTCCATCAAATTCAAGTAAAAAATGTAACAAAATTAATTTAACTATTGCGTATGAATGGATGCACATAATGATTCTTATTCATCCAATTAAAGGATATTATAGATGTGCAATTTAGAGTTACTCTCTCATCTCACTTGATGTGGTGCTATTTGAATTTCTTCTTTCGTGACACTATTTTACGTAAAATCTTATAAAGGTTACAATAGTAAAGAATGAAATTTGATTCCCATGGTGCTCCAGCTTATATGGCACAGCTCTGGAGTACAAGATCGCTAAATTAGGATTATTGATGTCTTCCTCTTTTGTTTTCTAATTCTTGCCACTTTCCACATACAAGTTTGCTGATTCTAGATCCATGGAGTTGGATTCAAGAGGTAGGAATTTGTTTGAGCTGCAACAGATCTGTGTAATTTTACGTTGTTTTGGCAAGTTTGTTTGATTTTTATTGCATTATTACTTGATATATAGCATCATACAATATGCTGAATTGAGCACTTATCTTATCTCTTGCTGGAGGTGTTTTGCGGGGATTGGAGTTGGAGAAGATTTCAAATAAAGGGCTACTTAAACTCTAATACATTATTGAGGTTTTAAACCTTTTTGCCCCTTTGTTCTTTGGTCTGCTCTAAATTTCTTAAGAACATTCTCATTGTGATTCCGAATATTTCAAAGAAAAATAGTTGTAATTTTTAGATCCATGTTAGTTCTTTTCACTTATGGTATTATCAACCAACATTCTTGTCTATTTACATGCTTGTATTTGGTGATTAAAAAATTAAATATTCTACTATTATTTCAAGAGATAAAATAATAAAGAAAGCACAACATCAATAAAGTAGAGTACATCGCTTTTATGGTTTAGCTTTTATTCTCTCCAATATTGATATTCATATCAAGTGCCTTGCTTAATTTACCCTCCTAGCTAAGATGTAGAATCTTGTTCACTTAATTTCTTTGCTCGTAAATTTTTTAATGATACAAGAAGGAAAACAAAAACAATTTAACTCTTTTGTTTAGAATAGGAGGAGGAAGGAAGAGCAAAGTTCTAGGCAATCAATTTTCACCGTCATATTATTACTTTGCTTTACAATATAATCATATGTCTCTATATATGACCTTTGTATAATATAAAATTTCATCTAAATATACATTTTAGTTTAACAAATTATGCTGTCACATATAGCAGTACTATTTATTTCACATTTTGCTAATTGAGCTTGAATATTTTAACTTTCACGACTCAAAATCCACCTAATCGTGACGGTACATAACCCAACCTGTCAGGTAAGCCAATTAACAACTACAAATAAATTATAATAGTAATTATTACATTCAAAGGTTACTATAAAAGAGGTATCAAAGATAAAATGCTCAGCTCATTCACAGATCCAGAAAAATAATCTTGCTTTTCAAATATACCAGTGAAAACCCAAATCCTTTGCCGAAATCACCAATTTATGAGTAAGTTTGAAAAATGTCTTTTTCCCAAAAACTTTTCAACAACAGATAGAATGTTTCATTTTCAAATGGCAAGAGGAAAATACATCTCTATGCTTACATGTCAACGAGTATGTAAAGTCATGAATGACGCAATATCATACAGCATGAGGAAAATACATTTCTATGCCGGTATGTCAAGTGTGCATGTCAATGCGATGCAACTCAGTGAGAAAACCAAGTGCATACTCTCAGAGTATCAATTCACTCAGTCCTCTTAGTCACTCAGTCCTCACAGTCACTCAATCCTCCCAATCGCTCGGCACTCGCACTCAGTAAGTACCTGCACTCACTGGGGGTGTGTACAGACTCTGGAGGGGCTCCTTCAGCCCAAGCGCTATAATTAGCCAATCATGGCATGAATCCGCGCGGACAGCTCATGTGCCATAATACCAATATCTGGATCGCACGGACAACTCACATGCTGCATGGACAACTCACGTGCTATAGTATCAATAACCTCAGAATCAGGCCCTCGACCTCACTCAGTCATCAATCTCTCCTGTCTCTCGGGCTCCCGATGTCATGAAACTAGTCCAAAATGATGATATGATGTATCGATAAATAATAAAAGAGACTGAGATATGATATGGATAAATGTATATGATTGAGTACGAAATTACAATTTAAACAAATAATTCGACAGCAGAAATGACCTCAGTGGGTCCCAATAATACCATCATTTTCTTAAGCATGATCTCTAACATGAGTCACAGTTCAGTTTCTCTAACATAGAAATACATGAAAAATACAAGTTAATTGACTATACAGTCGGAATCAATCGAGTCTCAATTTCTATGGTGTACACCCACACACCCGTCACCTAGTATGTGAGTCACCTCCAAACAATTCACATAACTCGTATAATCAGGATTCATACCCTCAGCTTCAAGTTTAGAAGAGTTACTTACCTCGAACAAGCTGAACCCAATGCCGAACAAGATAAACGATACTCCGGAAATTCCATTCTGGGGTTATCAACCTCCAAACGCCTTCCTATCTCCCTCAATTCAAGCCAAACCATTCGTATCTATTCAAACAACGTGCAAATTAATCACAATTTACTCTAATGCTTACAATTTAACAATTTACAAAACTTTCCAACTCCGCTCGAAAAATCGACAGTGGGGCCCACGTATCGGAATATGACGAAACTCACAAAATCCGACAACCCATTCAATTACGAGTCCAACCATACTAATCTTACTCAAATCCGATTCCGAATTGATATCCAAATCTCGAAAATTCATTTTATGGAATTGTAGAAAATTGTCTTTGATTTCTCTTGAAAAATCAATAATCTAACGCCGAAAACGAAGATTAATTCACAAGAACACTTACCCCAAGTTGTTTGGTAAAATTTACCTCTGAAAATCGCCCAAATCGAGCTCCCAACTCTGTTTATGTCAAAAATGGCGAAATTCCCCGTTTATAGGGGTTTAATTTTGGAGCGCCACAGGTGGCGTGGGGGGTTACCTGTGGCCCAGTTCCCAGAACATCAAAATTCCCAGCGCCAGGGCTAGCGCCCCACGCTACCCTGGGCGCTGGTAACGGAATTTTATTTTTTTCACACAAAAATGGGCATAACTCTCTTATACGATGTCCGAATTCGACGATTCTTTTTATTGTGGCTCAGTAATTTCAATACGGATCTAATGCTTCAATCAAAACTGAATTTGGAGCTGATTTGCTTAATATGATACCACTTATGCATAAAGAAACAACGTTGAAACATTCTAGAAATATCCAAATTAAATTCTGTTAACCATCTGAAATCCACCCGAGGCCCTCGGGACCTCAACCAATTATACCAACAAGTCCTATACGAACTTAGTCGATGTCCAAATCGCATCAAACAACACTAAAAACACGAATCACGCCCCAATTGAAGCTTAATGAAACTAAGAAATTCTAACTTCTACATTCGATGCCGAAAACCTATCAAATCAAATCCAATTGACCTCAAATTTTGTACACAAGTCATAAATGACATAAGAGACCTATTCCAACCCTGATATCAAAAAATCAACTGCCCGGTCAAACATCCAAACTTAAATTTCTATTTTAGCCATTTCAAGCCTAATTTAACTACTAACTTCTAAATAGTTTTTCGGACACACTCCTAAGTCCAAAATCACCATATGGAGCTATTGGAATCATTAAAACTCTATTCCGGGGTCGTTTATACATAAGTCAACATCCGATCAACCTTTTCAACTTAAGCTTTAAATATGAATTTCATTCTTCCAAACTAATTCCGGAACACATGAAATACCAAAGCCGACAACACACACAGGTCATAATACATCATATGAAACTATTCAAGACTTCAAATAGTTGAGAGGAGCATAATTACTCAAAACGACCGGTCAGATCATTATATTTGTACTAACTAACAAGGAATACGTGTCGAAAAACTAATTATATTATAAGTATGAAACTCAATTAAAAGATTGAAAAACTAAAATAACCTTTTAAAATTAAGAGACTATAATACCCTTAAGTAAATCAATACGTGAACCTACTTTTTCCGCTAACTCTAATACCAATATTCAACTATTAAATCTAAACAATTAAGGTCTATTGTTGCTCTAAGATCAGAAGCACCTTTTCGAACTACTCCGAAAGTCAACCATTTCAAATGACTTTATATTTGACATGCCTGCCTCATTATTTTCCTTTTCTCATTTATTTTTTTGATTGATTCATCTTCGTATAAGTTGGTGTCTTTAGTATCTTTTTACTACATAGCTAAACTTAAAAAAAGTATTTTCATATAGTTTAAATTTTTTTTACAAAGCAGTAAAAAACATAAAACAATCAACAACTGAAACAAGCGAAAGAAAAAATATAGGAATTCTACAATGTCTCATTCACTTCAATTAATTGCCTTTAATTCTTTTTAAGTGTTACCATTTATTATGGAATGGGACTTAAATTGATCATTTGCTATTTACGCTTAATTTGGTATTATTATTTTCAAATAAATTTTAATCATGACAGAGTAATCAAATGTAAAATAGTAAATATATAACAAGAACATTATTTATAAGAAATTATTAGGTAACGTACGGCGATATCACATGCTTGCACCTGTAACACTAAAAATTAGCTCAGTACACATTGTACCTTCTTAACTAATTTTAATTGTTCAATTTGTAGGTTCAGAGGATGTCAATTTAACGTTCATAATCAAGTCATTCAATTAAGCAGATTGTTTATTGATAGGAAATACACGTGCAACACACATGTCCAGTAATTAGTAATAGAAAAAGGCCGAAAGTTGTAAAATATTTATACACCAGATGTTTACACCTAATTATATTAATTCATCATGATTAAGTGATAAATTGAGATGAGAATGCATACTAATTAATCATGAATGATGATGATTAAGCCAGAAAACTGTACGTCAAGACATGTGTAGTACATATTTACTGCAAATATAGGCTGTATAAATTTTTCTTCCGTTCAATCATTCCATCCATCCATGCAATTACTTGAAGAATAGATATAGTGAAATTGCACCTTTTGCAAAAGTCAATTTGAAGCCCGAAGGTAGTGAACCTATACATCCGAAGTTGCCATTCCGTAATTGAGAATAAACTCATTTTTCTCTCGTTATTTTGATGGTGTAGAGCTTTCTGGGCAAGTATAGTAACTGGGATTTTTTTTTTCTATACAATATTTAAAACTAATTTATTGAAATTGTCCAAATTTTGTATAGTATGTGCTCTAAACAAGTTTTTCTTATAATTTATGTACAATTCATTATTAGACCCTTAAATTAGGGGATTCTTTGCTTGGAAAAGAGCGTAACGGAAGGGAATGAAGTCCAAACTTTCGTTCCATCTAATTAAGCCAGTTGTGTGTTACCTATTTTAAGCCATAATTAGCATAACTCTTCTCTCCCTTTACCGCCTCCCTCCTAAATAAAAACCAATATCAGTTCTTCATTTTCAGGTTATGCCAACAGCAGGTCGTCACTTCCATCATTTCCAACTTCAGGGCCATCATCAAGAATCGGAATATTGTAGCGCAAATTCAAAATTAAAAAAAAAAAAAAAAATTGAGCTAATAGTTAATTTAGCCTATGCAATCAAATTATTTACTTGTGGATTGCCATTATCACTCACTACTGCTGCTACAATATTCAAGTTTTTCAGTCTAAACAAACCTGAATCAGTGCACATGAGTCAATTTGAAATTCATTCTCTACTTTTCTTTCTTTAATAAATCGAGTAAGAAAAGAATAATGTATGGCACAACAACATACAAATTAAAAATAAAATTCATACAAATTTAATACAAATTTGATATATCTACAACATACATACTAAAAATAAATTTCTTACAACTAATTATACAATATATAACTTTTACAACTTATCTACAACTTTCACACATCATTCTTACCCAGTTAAATACAACTACAACATCATACAACTTAAATATAATTTTCAAACAAATTTTATACAATATGTATTATATATATATCTTGTATATGATTTGTATATATTTTGTATGTGGTGTGTTCTTTTTCCTCTCTGAAATTCCAATCAAAACTTTCTCTTTTAATACAATTTTGATACATGTCAACAACTTTATGTAAAAAGATAGTATTTATAACTTAAATACAAATTTCATACAATGACTCATACAGTATACAACTAATTTTCAATCATACAACATTTTATATATATATATATATATATATATATATATATATATATATATATATATATATAGAGAGAGAGAGAGAGAGAGAGAGAGAGAGAGGATGCCGCTCCTGCTCAAAAGCTACAAAACACGACGATTTCCCAAATCCAACAACTCCTTTCCGGATCTGTGCTAGTTTCTTTTCAGAGGTCCCTTAGCCAAAGAGTAAGTTCCTCTGCCTCTTCACAGTCTGAAATTCCACCGATTCATTCTGCTAGACGTTCAGTGTCTTCATATCCTACTAGAATCGAGACAGTAGACTTCGAATCTAGAGTTCCACAAGCTAGGTATAAGGTAGAAAAACCAGAAACGATTCCCTCTGCTGACACTACCTACAATCGACCAGATTCTCCTACCTATACATCACTAGGTGCCGAATTAGGAGATGACAACATCGTTGGTGCTTTGGAGATAGAATTTGAAATTGATAAAAATGGTCTCCAAAAAGAATTTTACTCTCCTGAAAATCTTTTCAAAAGAACTTGGTTTTTAGAAAAATACAAAGGAGAAGAAAGAAAGAAAATTCAAACAATTTTCTATGATAGTCTAAATGTCATTAAACAACAAATTAATTTCTTTGAATGATTTGAAATTTATGCTGATTATAACCAGATCGATTTCCCTTTTTCAAACTCAATTAATGTTTCAAAAATATGGAAAACCAATACTGGCGAAGAAGTTATTTCCGAACTTCCTCCGTCACAAGGATTTTCGACAAGCTTTGCTAGCAGCTCCATTACAGTCTCACCTTTCAAAAAGAGAGCTGACACTGAGCCGATCACTGGGAAAGATATTAAAAATATTTTTGAACAAAATAATTACACTAACAAGTATTTACAAACTCTTGGAGAATACTTGGTTTCAAATTCATCTTCAGCTTCTCTGAAGAAACCAACAGTAGGAACCTCTACTCCTACAACTCTTTTATTTAAACCGTACGAGATCCCTAGAACCCATACTAGAGAACTTGTTATGCACCGCTCTACAGATTCTCCCAAACTCTCTGAACTACAACAGAGAATAGCGGAAATAGAAAAATCCTTAACAATCTAGGACACTTCAGTCCGACAGACGGAAGATTTTTCTTCTAAGATCGTAGGAGCTCTAGGAAATACTGATTCAGATAATGAATCTGAACAATTTTCACAAATTTCTGTAAAAGACAAGCCTCCTCTAGAAATGGCACCTACTTAGTCTGAATTTCCAACTAGCGAAAGCCTCAAAAACTCTATTACCCTAGAGCTACACATCTAGATGTAGGCTTAGAAAAAAGACCCAACACCATGCAGAATAATTATAATGCTCATAATATATATGAGTGAAATATCGATGGATGTTCCGAATATAATATTCTTGCCAAATTACAGCAGATGACCATGGTAGCAACTGCTTACAAAACCTCTCACAACTGTTCCGACTAGAGTACTACCCATGTCTTAGTCGCTGGTTTTACAGGCCAACTTAAGGGATGGTGGGATACCAACTTAAGTGACGAGGAAAAACAACAAATTTTTCAAGCTGTAAAATTAGATGAATTAGGACAACCAATCCTAAAAGATGGTGAAACAATTCCTGATTCTATCAATACGTTGATTTACACAATCATCAAAACATTCGTAGGTTGCCCAGGTATCTTTAGAGAAAAATCCTCCGAAATACTTAACAACCTCAAGTGCAAAACTCTTTCAGATTTTAGGTGGTATATCTTTAGAGAAAAATCCTCCGAAATACTTAACAACCTCAAGTGCAAAACTCTTTCAGATTTTAGGTGGTATAACGATTCCTTCTTGACCAGGGTCTACGAAAGACCGGATGGGAATTTCCTAGATGGCTTGCCTAAGTCCCTTAGAGATTTAGTCAAAGAAAAAAAAATTCAGAATCAATATTCCGGTGATATTGTTCCTTACGATCAAATCACCTATGGCCAGATAGTTAGCCAAATTCAACAAGTTGCTCTTAAAATATGTAGGCAAGACAAAATGCTTAGGCAACTTGCCAAAGATAGGGCACAAAGACGTAGTGACTTAGGAAGTTTTTGCGAACTATTTGGTCTTCCTTCGTGCGGAAGAAAATCTCATAGGAAGAAAAGTTCAAAACCTGATTCTTCCAATATTAGAAAATACAATTTCAATAGGAAAAGGAAACTTTCCTACACAAAAAATAAGTCTTCCAAATCCTTTACTAAAGATGGCAAGACTTCTACTTCCACTGGCAAATGTTTCAAGTGTGGAAAGCCAGGCCATATCGCCAAGGTTTGCAAAGTCTCTCAGAAGATCAAGAGCCTACAACTTGACGAACCTACTCTAAACAAAATAGAGAAATTTCTTGTTGAATTAAGTGAATCTTCGGCTATTACAGATAATAAAATGTCCGACGACGAACAATTTAACAACATCCTAGAAGATGACTTAAATTCATCTACTGCATCCTCAGGGGAGTCTGACCAAGATGACCTCCCTCAAATCAATGTTCTCACGAAAGAACAAGATCTTCTCCTTGAAGTAATTGGTGATCTTCAAGATCCTGAACTTAAAAAGGATTATTTAGGAAAACTTAAGACGGTCCTTAATAAGCCTTCAACACCCTCATCATCAACTCTTCAAAATCATCCCCAGGTAGCTAATACCTATAACATTACTGATATTTTGAAGAGGTTTCCCTCTGATAATCCTAAGGTCTCAAAGGTAACCATCTCAGACCTTCAATCTGAGATAGCACACCTGAAAGAAGAAGTTAGGGAAATAAAAGCAAGATAAGAGCTTAGACTTGTCCTCCAACAATTGTCTAATGAGCCAGAAAAGCTCAAAGAGGTTGTACAGGCAGTTGCAACCTATGACCAAGACGATGATGGAACAGAATCCTTATTAGGACATCTTTCCTCTATAAGGATTCAGAAATACCATGTTAGAGTAACTCTCATCGTCAGTAAATCTTTTGTTTGGACTGGCATAGCTTTATTTGACACTGGAGCAGACAGAAGCTGCATCTAAGAAGGTGTCATTCCAACCAAGTATTTCATAAAAACCAAGGAACGCCTACGAGTCGCCAATGGTGAAAAACTTAAAATCACTTACAAACTTCCTTCTATAAAGGTCACGACCTCCCCAGAGGAACCAAACTGATTCATCCAGACTCAATTTCTCTTAGCAAAAGACCTTTGCAATGCAGTAATCCCAGGTATTCCTTTCATTCAACTTTGCAAATCTTACCTGGTTACAAATAAAGGCATTCATGTGGATTATCCCACAAGCAACGTCCTTCTTCCTTTCCATAAGCCTCCAACTTATGAAGTCATACATTCTTTGCAAAATAAAAAAAAACAAATTATGTTTTTAAAAGAAAATATAGCTTTCCAAAGAATACAGAAGCAGTTAACTGATTATATAATTTCTTCTAAAATTAAAAGTTTAGAAGCTAAGATTCAACAAGAGCTTTGTTCCGATTTGCCAATGGCATTTTGGAAACGTAAAAGACACATTGTTGGCCTTCCTTACGAACCTGACTTTGATGAGAAAAACATCCCAACTAAAGCTCGACCAATTCAAATAAATCACGAGCTTACAATGCATTGTCAAAAAGAGATCAATGATCTCTTAGACAAGAAGATAATTTCCCCTTCAAAGTCTCCTGGAGTTGTGCGGCATTCTATGTCAACAAAAACTCCGAAATTGAGCGCGGAGTCCCCTGCTTGGTTATCAACTACAAGACTCTTAACACAGCACTTAGATGGATTAGGTATCCTATTTCTAACAAGAAACACTTATTACAAAGAGTCTATGCTGTCACAATTTTCTCTAAATTTGATTTAAAATCTGGAATTTGGCAAGTATAGATCGACCCAAAAGACAGGTACAAAATTGCTTTTACAGTCCCTTTTGGACAGTACGAATGGAACGTGATGCCATTCGGATTAAAGAACGCCCCTTCTGAATTTCAGAAAAGAATGAATGATATCTTTAATCCATATTCTAGTTTTGTTATAACTTATATAGACGATGTCTTATTTTTCTCAGCAAACATCGACCAACATTTCAAACATCTAGGCATTTTCTTTAACACTATCAAAGAAATAGATTAGCTCTGTTTAGAACTAAGTACAGCTTATTCCAGACAAACATCAGGTTCCTTGGTCATAACATCCAATAGGGGACCATTACTCCTATTCAGCGATCTCTCCAGTTTCCTGACAAATTCCCAGATCAAATCCTGGACAAGACACAACTTCAAAGGTTTCTTGGTTGTGTGAACTATATTTGTGATTTTATTCCGGGATTAAGCATCTGCTAAAGCCCCTTCACGACAGATTGAAAAAGCCTCCAGTTCCTTGGATGGATGCCCAAAGCAAAGCTGTCAAGCAACTTAAGTTGAAAGTCAAGAATCTCCCTTTCCTTAGTCTCCCCGATCCATCTGCTTTCAAAATAGTAGAAATAGATGCGTCAGACATAGGATATAGTGGTATCTTAAAACAACTTAAAAATGATAAAGAAACTATCATTAATTTTACATCAAAGCACTGGAATAGCTCATAACAGAACTATCCAACTATTAAAAAAGAAACTTTGGCAATTGTTTTATGCATATCAAAATTTCAATCAGATTTATTAAACCAAAAATTTTTGCTTCGCATTGACTGCAAGGCAGCTAAGTCTGTTTTACAAAAAGATGTGCAAAATATTGCTCCAAAACATATTTTCGCCAGATGGCAAACTATTTTATCAATTTTTATTTTGATATTGAATATATCAAGGGAAACTCAAATTCCATACCTGATTTCCTAACCCGTAAATTCCTTCAAGTTAGATAAAATGCCCAAAAAACCAAAGCCCCCGCAGTTAGCCTTACCAACCCTGGAGGAAAAGCATCAACAGCAGGCTGCCGCATAACAACCTAAAGATGTTTCAATTTCTGCAGTTATTCAACAACAACAGACAACAACAGTAGCTGCAAAAAAGCAGCAAACAACAGAAGCTGGACCAAGCCAGCCATAATGTAGATCGCCTGCAAACTATGCCATGAGAGGCATCCCAATGGTGGTCTCATCACAACCGATTCCAGCCAAACAAATTTCAATCACCCAACCTCGAAGATGGGCAGATATCGCCGAAGAAGAACCCTCTTCTGAAGATAATATTCAATTTGCACAGCCGCATGCTTCGTAGTGGACGGAAAAGATTTTGAAAAATGGATACAACTCATGGGTCTTACTTCAAAAACACCCATGACTCCTCTCGACCAAGAGGAAGTGGCGAAGTCGATGGCGCAACTCCTTGAAGCAGCCGCTATATCTCCCACCAGATCTTCTTTAGCTCCAACTTCAGCTATGGTTGCAAAAAGCACTATGTCTTCAACTTCAATTGTGGCTGCTACAAGCACCACAAAGATAGAAGTGGTGGTAAAAAACCCCACTAAAGGACAAGTGGTAGCTAAAAGCCCCACTACACAGAGCACGGTGCCTTATGCGCCTAAGCAGGCACTTTCTTCACCCGTGCCTCAGCCAATTTCTTCAGTAGGTCCTTATTCGGGGGAACCTCAACATATTAAGAACGAGATGACTTACTCACTCGTCCAAACCGAGCCACATTTTTGGGATTCTAACCCTCTAGTAGCAGCCAAAAGATGCTCAACCTAACATCCAACTTTCTCAAGAAAACTCCTATTCATAACCAGAAGTTTTTATGAATTTATCCTTACAGACACTCACTCTTGTCTGTTTAAACCCTTTTTGGACAAAACCCAAACCTATATCACCCATACCACAGTATGGATAAACAAAATCATCTCGCCGAAGGAATGGGGTGATCATCCTATGAAAGTCAGAAAACTTTCCCAGCCATTTTCTCCCCAAATTTTCAGTTACTATGATTATAGGGATGCGTGGTTTAATGCGTTGACCTTTCAAAACCATACCAACAAACACTCATATTTTCTCCTTTGGGGCAAAAACTTGCCAGTAGATTTTTCCTAATGGTTTCTGCACCAATGGTGGCTATTTATGGCCATTTGGCAGATATATTTCCTCCACCAGTGAAAGAAGGATTTGAGTATTTCTGTTCCAGATTTCACGGAGACCAGCACATTCCCCAGTTGCTCCAATTTTCCCTCAGATCCACATCCCATGAATATACACCCAGAAGTTTGTTTTCCACAAACGGGAAGGATTCAGAGGTATGCCTTGGTTAGCCCTTTAAGGCTACTGTAAGTGGAACAAGGCATGGAGGGATGCCATGGAAACTTACTTACCAGCAGTTGAAAAATGGTTTTCCAGCAACCCCAAATTTCTGTCACCTACAGATGTAGCAAACACTTCATTTTTGCAGCAGAGAAGGCTAGTTCAAGCAAAGTTAGCAGGCTCTACCAGCAAAGAAGACTATATCTAGGAGATGGAAAACCTTCTGCAATAGCTCAAGTGAAAGGTTCCCGATCAACATTCATCCAGTTCGTCTGAAGAACAATCAGAAAAAGAGGATGACCCTGACTATGACCCATAATAAGTCAAAATCAGGACCAATTTATCGCTGACATCAGACATGGCGCCAACAAAGAATTTTCCAGAAGTTACTGTAGCAATGTTACTGTAGATTATTGTGCACTTATCACTGTAGAATACTGTGCACTTTTCACTGTAGCAAAACACTGTACACTTTCACTGTAGCACGGTCTATAATTCTATAAATAGACCCCCTCACTCACGGAAGAAGACATTCAATCCTTCTCCAAAATTTCAGAAATCTCTCCACACATTTCCTCTCCCTAAAACCCTCTCAACACTTAAGAGCTCTATACCTTGTAAGCTTTTAAGATTTAATTTTTTAATATCTGTATTTTATTTCCTTGTTATCAATAATACTTCTGGTCGGCTCTGCCGCCAGATTTTATGTTTTAATCTGGTGTTAACATACTTGCATTTTACTTAGCATACGTTTGCATATGATCGGTTTTGCCGCCTGAGACATTTTTTATTTATTGCTTCCTATTCCTTACATTCCTTGTTTTTTCCCAGACCCTTCTACCCCCTCGAGGACTAGCTTCCGCCTCCCTCTGGTATCAGAGCCAAAATACAACCAAATACAGTTTTCATATAACCATTATACAACTTTATTATATATATAACTATAATAAAATACAACCAACTACAGTTTTCATATAACCATTATACAACTTTAATACAATTTTATATGTTTATTGTATATCATGTGTTCTTATTCGAATTTCAATCTGAAAATCCAGCCAAAACCAAATCTATTCTTCATCAAATACCCTCAAAATCGAGATACAAACTCCATAGAATATTCTCAATCTTTTGCAATTATACCCAATCCAAACAAATAATATTTTTTGAAAAATCCAAATTAGAATTCAAAGCTTCGAAACCTTTTAATGCTTGTCAATGATGGAGAGTCGAACACCTTCAAAATTTATTGATTGACAATTTCAATTCGAATAATCGAGCCAAATAATTAATATCCACATGCTGCTAGCCCGCCATCAGAATGCCAACAAGAAAAGGAGAAGCCCAGAAAAGATCCAAACTCCAGTCATGGCAAAATTCATATCAATAAAAATATTAATCCCTTTCTGTACCATTATTAGAGAAAATTATGAGCTTTAGAAGAAAAAACCTAATAGAATCGGTGTAAAAAGAGGGTTGTTTCAAAGTAAGAAAGAGGAAATAAATATTGTGATTGGAGGATTTACATAAATTAAAAGGTTACAATCAAGGAATACTCATTTAATACTAATTTGTATATAATTAATAAATTATGTATGAAATTATAATTAAGTTAAAACCCGTTTAGTAAGGATAAATAAGTTTCTAATATAGTATAAATAGGTAAAAATCTCTATTAATAGTGTGTACCTTGTCTCGGATTCATCTATTACACTTCCTAGTTCCTACTGAAACTTATAGCCTATTTACTCGCCTTCTGATTTTCCCTACTACCTATGAACCTTTGAATTCGTGGATTCACCAACTTTTACCAAACATTACATTTAGTCACTTAATTATTACTACTACAGAAAAGCAAATCATATGTACTTTGTGTATGGCGAAATCGAACTCATGAGATGTCTCGGTTTTTGATGAAGTAAACGGAATGAGAGACGTAACAATAAAGAATCGGAGTCGAAGCAAAGAGTCCTTCGAATTGGGGTCCGGGCAAAAAATCTGACCTCGGGAATATTCGGACCATGGCCCCTAGGTTCAAATCCCAAAGGCCTTGGAGAGCATTACCAGATAATCGAACACGACCAACAAAGACCGTGATATTCGTGACCATCCGGATGTTACGGCGTGAATCTTGGCACGTATCGACAGAGAATCGGTGTTTAGTTAAATAAAAGATTTTTAAATTTTATGGAATTGTACTTAGGGTAAAACTCCCCTACTATATAAAGGAGAGTTTGATTATTCATTAGGGACATTGTAATACGCACATCAAGGTAATATACTCTTATTTTCTCTGTTATTCAAAGCTGTTACTTTTGCTCATCAAATCATCAGTGACGCGAGCCCCGGATCGAAGGTAGTCATTTTATTAAGCTGTTATTAAGTCCGGGATCACTCCTTTTGATTGGTTTGACAATTTATTATGTTATTTATCTGTTTAATCTAACGTAATTTATCATTTGTATTGAATTAATTCACGTATCCTTAAAATCACTTACAAATTTAATTGTTATCTATTTTTTAGGGTAAACAATTTGGCGCTCACCATGGAGCTAAGGATAGTAGTGGCAATTTGATACAAGTTCCCATAACACACTCTATTTACACTTGTTCTTTGAGCTTTTAATTTGAGGTCAGATTAAAAATGTCGAACTCTCAATCTGCCCATTTGAACGTGGATGCTGAGTCCGGCCACCACGGCGAAAATAACAACGTGGTACCCAGCAACAAGGTGCCCCCTTCTTACCCCCAACGAAGTCCTAGTCGCTGATCCGACCGATACTAACTCATACGTGGATATCGAAGCAAACTTGCCTACTGACCCCAAAAACAGCATTCGCGGGGGAGCCCGATCGATAGCCCCGAGCACACACGATGGCGAAGGTGATGGGATCAACTTGCGCATGATCTTTGAAATGTTACAAGCTCAATAGGCAGCGATAGCCTAGTTGCAAAACCAAAGTCGAGCCCCCAGCAGAGTTGAGCCCTAATTGTCCCAGGAGAATACCCGCAGAAATGAATTGGCCACAAAAAGGTCGGGTGAAGCAGAACCCGGGACCAACCCCGAGATAATAGAGATGCTTGAGGAACTGACAAAACGGGTCGAATCGGGAGAAAAGAAAAGTGAAGCCAACGGCAAAAAAATTGAGACCTATAACTCCAGAGTCAACCAAATCCCGGAGCACCACCGATACTCAAGGGCCTGGATTCCAAAAAATTTGTCCAAAAGCCTTTCCCTCCGAGCGTAGCTCTGAAGTCGATCATAAAGAAGTTTCGTTTGCCTGAAATTCCAAAGTATAATGGGACAACCGATCCCAACGAACATGTGACCTCTTATACGTGCGCCATCAAAGGAAATGACTTGGAAGATGATGAAATCAAATCCGTTCTACTGAAAAAGTTCGGAGAGACCTCGTCGAAAGGAGATATGATATGGTATCACAACTTACCCCCTAATTCTATTGACTCGTTTGCTATGATTCCAGGTGCCTTTGTAAAAGCGCAGGCCGGGGCCATCAAGGTCGAGACCAGAAAATTAAACCTTTTCAAGGTAAAGCAAAGAGATAACAAGATGCTCAGGGAATTCGTATCGAGGTTTCAAATGGAACAGATGGACTTGCCTCTGGTCGCAGATGATTTGGTCGTTCGGGCCTTCTCCCAAGGACTCAATCCTCGAAGCTCATTGGCTTCACAGCAGTTGAAGCAAAATCTGGTAGAATACCTGGCAGTAACTTGGACCGACGTCCATAATCAGTACCAATAAAAAATCAGGGTCGAAGACGATCATCTCGGGGCCCCTTCTGGGTCCGTTTATCCCATCAGAGCTGGTGACAGATCTAAAAGAGACATTGGTCGTGAACCAAGATCGAATAGAGATCGATATCAACCATATAATAGAGATCGAAGGGGTAATGGGTCCGGATGCAACACTATGAGAAGCGAAAGAAGGAGCGAGCGAGGTCAGAATAATTGGGGACTCATGAGCAAAAACGTTTTTGACAGACCCATGAGGTCTAAGGAAGCATCAAGGTTACCGAAGTACAACTTCAACGTCGACGCTGCCGCCATCGTATCAGCCATCGGACGCATTAAAGATACTAAGTGGCCTCGACCATTGCAATATGATCCTGCCTAAAGGGACCCCAACCTAATGTGTATGGCACTCATGGCCACAGAACTGAAGACTGCCGACAACTGAGAGAGGAAGTAACCCGGTTATTCAACAACTGACACCTCCGAGAGTTTCTGAGTGATCGAGCCAAAAATCACTTTAGGAATAGGAACTCCAACAAGTAGATTGAGCAAGAGGAACCTTAGCACGTTATTAACATGATCATTGATAGGATTGACATCCCCCAGGGGCCGATGTTAAAGCGTACTAAAGTGTCCATTACAATAGAAAAACGAACTCGAGATTATGTACCGGAGCGAATCGTATCTTTCAACGATGAGGATGTTGAAGGCATCGTGCCACCACACAATGATGCACTGGTAATATCCGTACTCATAAACAAATCTCGAGTTAAGCGTGTGCTAATTGATCCAAGTAGCTCGGCCAATATCATCAGATCGAGGGTCGTGGAACAGCTGGGTCTACAAGACCAAATTGTGCCTGCAGTCCGAGTTTTAAACGGGTTTAACATGGCATGTGAGACCTCTAAAAAGGAGATAACCCCGGCGGTAAACACTGCCGGAACCGCTCAAGAAGCAAAGTTCTACATGATCGAAGGAGATATGAGATACAATGCTCTGTTCAGGAGGCCTTGGATCCACAACATGAGGGCAGTACCCTCGACACTCCATCAGGCGTTGGAATTCCCCATATCGGGAGGGATCAAAACATTTTACGAAGAGCAACCGGCTACAAAAGAGATGTTCGTGGTCGATGAGGTGGTCCCAATATCTACACTCTTAGTATCAAAGAACCCGAGTTCAAGCACCAAGAAAGAAACCAAATAGCAATCACCAGCCCCGACCGAACCAGAAAAGCAGGGGGTGGAGGAGGAGGACGATTACGGAGTCCCTAGGTCTTTCATAGCCCCCGACGATTCTGATGCCACCAAGTTGACGGTTGAGGAGCTGGAGAAAATCATATTGATCGAGCACCTACCGATAGGAAGATATACCTGGACACGGGGCTTACTCCCGAGCTCAGGAAAAGACTCATTGAATTTCTTATAGCTAACGTGGATTGTTTCGCCAGGTTCCATCTTGACATGACAGGGATCCTACTAGAAATAACTACTCACAAGTTGAGCCTAGATCTGAAGTTTCACCCGGTTAAACAGAAGAGGAGGCGTCAGTCCGAAGTCAAGCACGCATTCATCAAAGATGAGGTATCCAAACTCCTTAAAATAGGTTCCATTCGAGAAGTTAAGTATCTGAGCTGGTTAGCAAACGTAGTGGTAGTGCCAAAAAAGGGAAATAAATTAATAATGTGTGTAGACTACAAAGACTTGGAACAAGGCATGCCATAAGGACTCTTTTCCTTTGCCTAACATTGATCGCATGATCGATGTGACGGACGGCCACGAGATACTCAGCTTTCTTGATGCCTATTCCGGGTACAACCAGATCCGGATGGATCCGGGCTACCAGGAAAAGACTTCCTTCATTACTAAATACGGCACATATTGCTATAATATAATGCCATTCAGACTAAAAAATGTTGGTGCCACTTACCAACACCTAGTAAAATCGGATGTTCGAAGAGCAAATAGGGAAATCAATGGAGGTTTACATTGACGACATGTTAGTTAAGTCCCTGCGAGCAAAGGACCATTTGAAACATTTGCAGGAAACCTTCAACATACTGAAGAAATATAATATGAAGCTGAACCCGGAGAAATGCGCATTCGGAGTCAGGTCCAAGAAGTTCCTTTTCATGATGTCCAACTGGGGAATCGAGATCAATCCTGACAAGATCAAAGCCATAGAAGACATCACCGTGGTGGACAACGTCAAGGCCGTTCAAAGACTAACAAGGCACATAGCTGCCTTGGGTCGATTCATTGCAAGGTCCTCCGATAGGAGCCATCGGTGCTTCTCGTTATTGAAGAAGAAGAATAACTTCTTGTGGACTCCAGAGTGACAGCAAGCTTTGGAAGAAATCAAACGGTACCTTTCGAGTCCGTCTTTACTTTATTCTCGGAAGGAAGACGAGCAGTTGTACCTATACCTAGCGGTATCCGAGATAGCGGTGAGCGAAGTCTTAGTCCGATAAGAAGAAGGTATGCAATTCCCTATAAATTATGCTAGCAGGACTCTAGGCGAGGCCGAAACGAGGTATCCTCACCTAGAGAAATTGGCGCTCGCTTTGCTAAGCGCCTCCAGGAAGTTAAAGCCATATTTTCAATGCCATCCCATATGTGTCGTGACTACTTACCCATTAAGGAACATAATGTACAAACCCGAGCTCTCGGAATGATTGGTCAAATGGGCTGTGGAAATTAGTGGGTACGATATTGAATACCGACCCTGAACCGCGATCAAATCTCAAATTTTGGCAAACTTCGTGGCCGATTTCACGCCCGCCGGCCTTAATACCAGAAGTCGAAAAGGAATTGTTGTTAACCTCGAGGACCTCCTCGGGGATCTGGAACCTCTTTACAGATGGTGCTTCCTGCAAAAGGGTTCGGACTCGACATCCTGTTGAAGCCGCCCACGGGTAACGTAATTTGGCAATCTATTAGAACTGCGAAATTGACTAACAATAAGGCCGAGTATGAGGTCATGATTGCAGGTCTCGAACTGGCTAAAAGCCTGGGGGCCGAGGTGATCGAAGCCAAATGCGATTCCCTCCTTGTAATGAATCAAGTCAATGGGATGTTCGAAGTGAAACAGGAATGAGTGCGAAGATACCTGGATAAGCTACAGGTAACACTACATCGGTTCAAGGAGTGGACTTTGAAACATATACCCTGAGATCAAAACAACAAAGCCGATGCTCTAGCTAACTTGGGGTCGTCGGTTGATGACGATGAATTCAGCTCAGGAACAGTCATACAAGTCATAAAATCGGTAGTGGAAGAAGGCCACGCCAAGATAAACTCGACAAGCTTAATTGGGACTGGAGAAACAAGTATATAGATTACCTAAAGACTGGGAATCTGCCCTCGGATCCTAAAGAATCGAGAGCTCTGCGCATGAAGGAGGCCAGGTACAGCCTGTCCAAGGATAGCACCATGTTCATAAGAACGTTTGATGGTTCACTCGCCATATGTCTGGGACCGGGAGACACTGAATACGTTTTGAGGGAAGTTCACGAAGGCACCTGCGGGAACCACTTTCGTAAGATAATCAGAGCCGGCTATTACTGGATCGACATGGAGAAAGATGCGAAAGATTTTGTATGGAAATGCGACGGCTGTCAGAGGCACGCACCGATGATCCATCAGCCTGGGGAGCTACTGCATTCAGTCTTGTCATCTTGGCCATTCATGAAATGGGGAATGCACATCGTCATTCCCTGCCATGGGAGCCAGGTAAGGCTCAATTTATATTATTTATGACTGGCTATTTTTCTAAATAGGTTGAAGCTCAGGCATTCGAGAAAGTCAGAGAAAAAAAGTTGTTGATTCTATTTGGGACCACATAATATGTCGATTCAGAATACCGGCCGAGATCGTATGTGACAACGGGAAGCAGTTCATCGACAGTAGGGTAAGCAAATTTTTCGAGAACTATAAGATCAAAAAGATCCTGTCAACACCCTATCAGCCTAGTGGGAACGGGCAGGCGGAGTGTACAAGCAAGACCATACTCCAAAACCTTAAGAAGAGATTGACCGACGCCAAAGGAAAATGGAAGGAAATTTTGCCCGAAGTCCTGTGGGCATACCGTATAACTTCAAAGCCTAGTACTAGGGCCACCCCTTTTTCATTGGTCTACGGTGCCGAAGCACTAATACTGGTTGAGGTAGGAGAATCGAGTTTTAGGTTCCGATATACGACCGAAGAGTCAAATAGTGAGGCCATGAATACGAGCCTGGAACTATTGGATGAAAGGCGTGAGGCCGTCCTCGTCTGATTGGCTGCCCAGAAACAACGGATCGAAAGGTATTACAACCGGAGAGCCAATATCCGACACTTCAATATCGGGGACTTGGTGTTAAGAAAGGTGATACTGAACACCCGGAACCCGAATGAAGGGAAGCTGGAACCGAATCGGGAAGGTCCATATTGCATTATCAAGATTACCGGTAAAGGTTCATACAAACTCGAAGCAAGGAACAGTGAGCAGCTACCGAACAACTAGAACATAACCAACATGAAATGATACTATTGCTAAGGTACGACCTTATTCATTTTTTTTATTATTACATATATTGCGAATTGGATTAACACTTGCATGCAACAACCAAAGGAATGTGTAGTTGTTAGGCCTGAAAGCACGCGTTGCACTCTTTTTTTCTTGAACAGGTTTTGTCCCAAATGGGTTTTCCGGTAAGGTTTTTAACGAGGCAACAGTGAGTTGTGCTAACATAGAATCAAAAGCTGGTTATGAACCTGAGTCGATGGTCACAACAACAGTATCCTAGCCCTCTCAACGATCGACCTCGAATACTGGAGGCCATCACCCTCGGGTAATGATTTTTAGCAAGGAAGAAAACTTTGTGCTTGAATACTCTGGGCTCAGTGAAAAGGATTTATTGTAAGGGCCACACGGTCAAATGAACCGTGCCCGCATAGATCACCTAATCCATAACACGAAGCTTGTACATACTTATAATCTTGTATATTATGCATAGGAATGAAAGAAAGTTTCTACCTTGTATATACATATTTTGTCCATTAAGACTATTACATTTTGTCCCTTAAGGATATCAAACCCAAGGGCCGCCTCTATCCGAATCCAATAGATCAACCCCATTCGGGGACTGCCGTCCAAAAGCCTATTAGGCAATGCCTAAACTTAATAGGCTACGACCACCCCCACTCAGGGACTGTCGTCCAAGGCAAGCTCGGACTGCTCGAGTTATCGAAGCCCGGAGGTACAAAGCATATTAGGCAATACCTGAAAAGACTACGGCCACTCTAGAAACGGCTCGGAGACGTCCGAAGCCCGTAATCAAAACATAAGGCCTTCAAAATTACAAACTGATTCAAAGGTTACCCTTGGCAAAATTAAAGTCTAAAAACATCTAAACAAAAACTTTTGGGGAAAGCTCCCGGCCATATCGAGCTCGCACAAGTTTCAAACGAAACTTACATCGAAAATAAGTCTTGTTCGGACCTCCGAACAAACACCTTATTACTTCATTTTATCTCGTGCTAGGCATTTGAAATCTTTACAATTGTAAAAAAAAATGCTGAAGGTAATAGACTTGAAAATTGTCAAGAGGAAAAAGAACCTTGTATATACATATTTCAAAATGTCTTTACAAAGGCCAATGAAGACGGCCTCAATAAAATAAAAATACAAAATGCAAAACAAAGGCAAAAATTCCTAAGGCACCTATGCCTGATCTCCACCGGAACATGCATCGTCATCAGAGCCATCGGGGTCTTCTCCATCTTCGGGTTCACCGGAGCCCTCGGAGCCTTCTTCACCCTCAGGCTCGGCCAGCTTCTTGGCCTCTACCTCTTCGCCTCTTCGCCTTTTCGATCTCGGTCGATAGGTCGAAACCTCGGGCATGAATCTCCTCGAGGGTATCCCTTCGAGACATCCACTTCACGTACTCAACGGTAACTTTCGGGCGAGCCTCATCATCAACCTTGTACTGGGCCACTATCTCTTTAGCATCAGCCTGGTTATTTTCGACTCGGACCTCATTATTTCAAGCTCCTTGCCAAGGGCATCCCGTTCAGTAATGGTCGAGTCCTCGACTCGCCAAGCCCGTGTATCAGCCTTCTCTTTCACCACTCGAAGTTGGAACTCTAGTAATGCCAACTGCTCCAGGGCGGTCTCCTTCTCCGAGGCTAGTCGGTCCATTTTCCCCTCCCTGACATCAGCCAAGGCCTGAACATCGTTCATTTCTGCCCGGAGCTGGTCGATCCGATCGATCTTCTGCTGGATCTGCGAGGTTTGATCGTTAGTCGCCATGGCTAAGTCGTCACTACTAACTTCGAAAATCTTTACCTGTTTCACCAAGTTAGCATGCTCCTTTTGAGCCGCATCCAACTCGGCCTAAAGACTCTTGACGACACCCTCGTGTTGCTCGCTGAGAAGCTTATACGTGTCGCTCTTTTCGGCAAGCTCCCTGCCCTCAACCTCGAGCTAGTTAACCTCAGTCCGGTACTGGAGGAAACTTTCATGATGGAGTACCGAAGCCTGCAAAAAGATAAAAGAGAGAAGATGTGAGAAATATCAAAAACTAAGTCAGAAGATGGAAGAACGCAATGATGCCTTACCCGATTCAGCGCCTGCTGTGCTCCGTTGAACAAGCACGACACATCCACCTCACTCATTTTGTCTGGTCTTCTTTAGTAACCAGGCACCGGAGGTAGCTCGCCACTCCAACAGGGGCAGAAAGAACCCGAGCATCCTCCGAGACGAAGATGATTATTGACCTCTTACGGCTAGGATCCATGCTCAGGGCGAGGAACTGGTTGATCAACTTTGGGCTCGAATTCAACTCGCCAATTTTTGAAGATGGCTGCTTCCTCGGCACCTCCAGGTCGCCCAACTCGGTGAAATCTTCCAAAGCGGTCGAGTCTACACCCTCGAAAAAAGAACGAAGGGGATCGTCCGCACCATGAACCCCTTCGTTGGATCGCTCCTTCACCGTTCGAGCCTCTTCGAGCATTGACTCAGTATAAGAAGGCGACCCTGAAATATATATTACACCGGGTGCCTCCTTCGGGGCATGGCCGGCATCCCCTGAAGTCTCGGCTCCGATCTCCTCATCGACCTCCATAATCTGAGGGAGATCGGCCTCCTGAATCTCCCGTTCAACAGCCACCCGCTCTTCGGGGGAGATCAGTTTACGGGCCACAAAAATATCATCCTCCTCGGCCTCATCCCTGAGCCGATAAAGTGAGTCTGAGTCGAGTGCTCGAGAGTCAGAACTTTCCTTTGTCTTGCGGGCCAACCTTCTCCTTGACTTCTTCTTCTCCGAGCTCGGGGAACTCGCAACCTTTCTTTTCTTCTTCCCTCCTGCAGCAGCCCCGAGTTGTCTCAAGGCAGAGGGATCAATGGACAAGTCCTCATCCCTTATTGGAGACCTAAACTCAATGGTCTTAGGCAAGCCTGCGAAAAGAACACAGAGTAAATGAGAATGTGATGCTAAAAGGGGAGCCTAATGTAACTTATCCGGGAAAGAGATCATACCATGAGAACGAGCCTCCCAGCGGTCCTTCGAGAGCTTGTGCCACGAGCACTCCGAATAAGGCATCTGCGAACAAATACCCTCGATCCACTCCTTGAGTCGAGGAATGGCGTTTGGGACTCAAGCAACAGCTGCACCACCGCAAAGACTGATAAGGAAAAAGGAGATGAACGTAAAATCGACATTTAAAGGAAAATTGTACTTACATGATACATTCCTTTTCTCGGGGAATGGCCTAAATTCGGCAAGTTTCAAGTCTGAGGTCCTCACCTGGACGAAGCGTCCCTACCAGCCCCGGTCTCGGTCCTCATCGATGCTTGAAATGGGGCTTTGCTAGCCCGGTGTACGAGCTTTATCAGTCCCCCTCGAAAGATCCGGGGACTGTACAGGCGGAGTAGATGATCGATGGTGAACTGACATGAGTCGATTGTGTTCACGAAATATCGAAGAAGGATTAAGATCCTCCACAGCGACGGGCGGATCTGACCGAGGCATACTTTACACCTCCTACAGAATTCCAAAATGACCGGATCCATCGGGCCCAATGTAAAGGGATAAGCATAAACACTCAGATACCCCTCCACATGGGTAGTAATGGCTTCCTCGGGCCCGGGGATTACTATGTCCTTATCTGCCCAGCCGCAGTCCTTTCGAACCGCAGGAAGGATTTCTTCGGTGATGGAGCAATTATACCTAGATACCACCTCACATCGACCTTGCACCGACGAGGGCTTTTGACCTTAAAATCATCCGCGATCGAGCACCCCCCATGGACAAATATTTTCAAGGGAGGTTTGGAAATCGGTTCATCGTCCTCGACTTTGGTGGTCGGCTGTGAAGAAGAAGAAGCAATTTTTTGGCGGTTTTGGTAGTTTTCGCCATTATTATCTGAAAAAAGCTTGAAAAATATGAAGAAAGGTTGGAGATGAAAGGTAAAAGCTTTGCTAAGAAAATCAAGTGTGTTGGTTTGGGTATAAAATAAGTAAAAGCTTGCAATTTACTGAGAAATCTAGAAGAACGAAGGTAAAAAAGATGGAGTATGAAAAAAGGCAGTAATATCCTAAAGATTCGAAGGTAGAAGCTTGGTCAAAAGGTAAAAAATGAACGAAGGAGGAGAGTATTTATAGAGGCTTCGGCGCCGTTTCGCGTCCAGGGATGGCCTGCCGATGGCTGACACGCCTTTGAAGTCGTTATGACGTGACTGACGTGACGTTCCAAATCCTTTGTCGTTTCTGTCATGACGTGTTGAAGAAGGGATCAAAGTGCACATGTCGTTTTCGTAAACTTGCTCTCCGAGAAACGAGGGGACTATTTGTATACAGGCGAAACCGAACCCATGGGACGCCTCAGTTTTCGATAAAGTAAATGGAGCGAGATACGTGCCGGTGAGGAACCAGAGCCAAAGCAAAGAGCCCCTCGAACCGGGGTCCGAGCAAACGCCTGACCTCGGGAGTATCGGGACCATGACCCCCAGGTTCGAATCACAAAGGCCTCGGAGAGCATTACCAGATAATCGAGCACGACCAACAAAAGACCGTGATATCCGTGGCCAGCCGATGTCACGACGTGAATCTCAGGACGTATCGGCAGAGAACCGGTGATTAGTTAAACAGAAGATTTTTACCTTTTATGGAATTGTACTTAGGATAAAACTCCCCTACTATATAAAGGGGGTCTGATTATTCATTAGGGACATTGTAACACTCTAATCAAGGCAATATACTCTTATTTTCTCTATTATTTGAAGCTCTTACTTTTGTTCATCAAATCATCAAGGACGCGAGCCGGGGATCGAAGGCAGGCATTTCATTAAGCTGTTATTAAGTTCGGAATCACTCATCTTGATTGGTTTGACAATTTATTATATCTTTTATCCGTTTAATCTAACGTAATTTATCCTTTATATTGAATTAATTCACATATTATTAAAATCACTTACAAATTTAATTGTCATCTGTTTTCGAAGGTAAACATACTTCGATGACAAAAAAATGACACCGTAGCTTCTCGTTTCTCTGCCTTTTTTCCGCCAAGTGACTGAAATTCTAGTTCACCAAAAAGGAAAACAGAATCAAATGACATAAATGAACAAAGATCAGTTAGGCAGTCCACAAGGCCGCTAGCCGAAGAGTGTAAATAGGTATCATAGATGAGAAACCTACCTTATTTGGTCATTTTGAAGTGACAGCTCATGCCAGTGGAAAATGGGTGTCCTCGGTTCTCCTTATTTTAATTGTCTCATCTTCTCTACATTTACTGCTAGAGGATTGAATACAGATACTCCATGCACTATTCACGTAAACTTAGCTGGCCATTCACTCACTATTGGAGGGAAACCCACCTATCTTATTACTCAAAAGGTGCATCCAACAGTATAACTTGGCCGTCAATGAAATGGGGATAAAAACTATGAGAAATCAAAGTTCAATTCCAGTAGCAACAGAAAATTTAGATAATTTTTTATCTTACGCACTTAAATTGGCGAGATGTAATATATATCAGATAAATGATTGAGAACCACGAAGACCGGCTAGGACACTACCATTATCCAGAAGAAATTTAGTCAAAGTGACTTTAACACAGAGAGACAGACGGGACGACCTACCAATCTCCAAAAGAGGGACAATGCTTTTGCTGTCTCATTTACTATGCAATTTAATGTCCTCCCTTCACCTACTTGTATGTCAGGACCATTAATTTCCATATTCATGGTTCTTTATCAAAAACCTTATCTATGCGTTGCTTTTTCCAAGTGTTTTTTTAGTAACCAATCCCTATCTTTGGACATAATCTTAGGTTAACCATCAAATGTAGTTAGTTGACTGTAATAAACCAGCATAATCCAAGAAAAAGACCACTCCCTCGATTCAACTCATCAACTGGACCTTGCTGCTGTTTCCAGAGTCCTAAATGAAGCTAGGCATAGAATTATTATTATTATTATTATTATTATTATTATTATTATTGATGTAGTTGTCTTGTCTTGGAGCAACAGTAAAATTGTCTCCGAGTGACCTATAGGTTATGGATTCGAGCAATGGAAGCAGCTAATAATGTTTGCATTAGGTAGACTGTCTACATCACACCTCTTGGGATGCGGCTTTTCCCTAGACCCTGCATGAACGGCCTTTCCCTAGACCCTGCGTGAATGTGGGCTGCCCTTCCATAGTTGTTTTAGTCCAGCTTAATAACATATGTGAAACTCTTTACATGTCTAATTAGAGTCTTCTAAAAGGACCACAAAGCTTACTTTCTCAGTTTCTTGGTTTAATGTGAATAAAAACTGAGATGAAATCTTTTACTATACATCACTTTTCACAACTGGGAATTTTAAAAAAAACAACACAGGAAATAAGTTGCAGGGGCCATGAAGTACCACTGAACTCTTAAGAACCAAACATTCTCTGGCGATCAATCTTTTTGGTCCCTTTCACTTTACATCTACCTTCAAGGGCTTTTTCATAAAGGGCAGCCCGATACACAAAGCATCCTGCATTCACGCAGAGCCTGGGGAAGGATTGTAACCAAGAAGTTGTTATCAAACTGTTACAGTATTCTTATTTGTAGTTTCTGTAATAAGAAAAATGAGATGAAGCAGAAATATTTCCGAACCCACAAATTACTTGTGTTTCCTTAAGGAATTATAACCCTCCCACAGTTGCCAAAGATTATGGGTTACTTCCTCCCAGGATAGAACGGAAATCGTTTCTGTGATAGCGGCAAAACAAATCACAGAACACCAACGAACTCAAAGTAACGTTTGCAAATCACAGCAGGAAGAATACTTACTGATTGAAAACTGGAATAGTATTTTGGAATACGATTGAGAGAGAATTTTTGTCTGATGTTGTGTAAATAATTCTATATAATTCTGTAACCAAATGAAGTCACAGAAGACGGAATTTATAGACCCCTGAACAGGTGCGAAATCTGTTCGAAGATGACTGTTGGGAATGGAGCTTTCCAACAGTCATGGAGTTTTCCAACAGTCACATTGTTTAGGAAAGAAGATGACTGTTGGGTGACCGTTAGGGACTGTTTGGAAAACGGAAATTTAAATTTAATTCGGATTCATTAATTAATTAAAAATTAATTAAACTTTGATCAAAAAATTAATCTTATCGATCATCAATTAACCAAAAACAAATCCGAATCCGAATCCGAAAATTAATCTTATCGATCGATCATTTGACCAAATCCAAATCCAAATCCGAATCCGAATCCGAATCCGAATCCGAATCCGAATCCGAAGCCGAAGCCGAAGCCGTAGCCGTAGCCGTAGCCGTAGCCGAAGCCGAAGCCGAAGCCGAGCCGAGCCGAGCGAGCGACGACGACGACGGCGCGAGGGGTCTTCCTTTTTCT
>MCJB01028480.1:0-34374 GCA_002018475.1 Nicotiana obtusifolia
TCTCCGTTACATTTCGAGCATTTGTGTTCTGTGTATTTAGGTCCTATAATTTTGCAATATCGCGATAATAAATTTTCTGAAATAAAATTTTTCTTGATAGCTCTTGTAATTGGTATTTCTTCTGGCTTTAATAGGCTAATAATCCATTGTCTTATATCTTCCATGTCCTGACTTCTGATCTCCCTTGAATGAGAATAGATTATAGTTTGCTCTCTTGAATAATATGTCCACATAGGTGATTCAGTCAGAAATGTATGTGCTAGCTCGTTGAGTATTGTAGCTAGTCCAATAAGTCTTTTATTAGCAAAGAATTCAGGAATCTCTTCCTTAGGTATCTCAGGCTGTATATCGATCTTTTCCGGTATAATCATTTCTCTAGTGAGTCCAATCTTGACAACTTGTATAATAGGTTTTATTTCGTCATATAGTATTTCTGCTGGAGTAGTGTAGAATTTTATATAGAAAAATGTTCCTTTGGTAATTCTTTTGTACGTAGTGAATGCTGTATATAATTCTGTCATAGTTGCTATTTCTTCTCCTGTAGAGGTATATACAGTACTTAGTAGTCCATAGTTGTAGCAGGTATTTACTAGGTTTGGGTTGGTGCCTGGTAAAGCAATAAGTTTATTATGTCTTTGTAGGTGTGAAGTAATATAATCTCTTTCTGGGTTAGTGGTATTTTTGGATCTCGGGTTTAGGTTATGTGGGGGTGCGGAATTCATTCTGTTAAGTATTAATTTTTAGGGAAGGCTTTTTCATGGTATACATGTTTTAGTGGTTTTAATCTCTTCATTTCTTTAACGTTCTCGTTAATAAAATCTAAATATTCTATGTCTTGTGTTATAATATAACTTGTTATATTATCTATGAGTAATTTTTCTAATAAATCTAGATTTTTCATAGTTTTTATCCAACGTTCTAAATATTCTTGATTTATCATTAATCTGAATAGATATCTGAGTCATATAAATCTATATTATATAGTATGTCAAAATCATACCATTATTGTATGGTAGATTCTATTATTTCTTCCATAATTAATAAGTCAAATATTTTTTCTTTAATGTTATTATTAAGTTTTCTAAGTATATATAGTACCAGTATCTTATATTGTTGGTTGTTATCTAACAAATAAGTATTCATCATTTTCATTATTTCTAAACATTTATTCCCTCTAATCTCTATATATGTTATGCCAGTTTTATCATCTTATATTAAAGTTATTCTGAACATTTCGTTTAGTCACTACCATACTTTTTTCGGCTTCAATCATCTACCCCAGCAGCGCCTCAACACTGTGTACTCCCCTTAACACGGCCTCCTTGCCTTTTTCGGTTTCCACCTTAGGACGGCATAGCCTGGGCTTGACTACTCTCAGCCTACTTACTCATATGGCAAACTTACTAAAAATGTTCAGTAAAACAATACTATAACATGATTAAACTAATATAACATTTAAGAGATTATCAGGAATATAAAAGTTTAGCTATTCATAATGAAAAATAAACATACCTTTGTAGGTAAATTTTCCTGTGTAGTATCTGAAGTAGTTTGTGATATATGCTCCATGTATGAACAAAGTAGTTTATTTCTTAAATATGTATTTCAAAAGAGTGAGAGGTCAGAGAGAATTGAGAGATGTGAGGAAACTTTTGCCCGTTATCTCAAATGTAATCTCTTCTCGGACCTATGTAGACTATCTTACGGCGTAATCTAACGTGTACAAATATGGGTTGTAACACCGGTATTCCATGTATCTATGCTAAGGAAATGTATCGGAGATCCTTCTCGGATCGTTCCTATCGAAGATGTGCAGATTACAGAGGACCTATCTTTTGAAGAAGTACTAGTGGCTATACTAGACCGATAAGTTCGTCAGCTAAGAACCAAGGATGTAGCTTCCGTTAAGGTATTATGGAGGAATAAACATACGGAAGAAATGACATGGGAAGAAGAGGAAGAGATGAAGTCTAAATATCCGCACTTGTTCCAGAATGTAGATAATGAGGATGCCGAGGGAACGCAAAACGCATTGAAAGGAGAAACGTCCTTAAGAGGTAAGCAATAACTTGAGAATACTCTTTCTTAGTGCAAAATGATAATATGCAGATAATTTACATGTCCATAAGTTGCATACTCTTGTAAGACCGAACGTTATGTAGAATCCCCGTAGACCCTTACATTCGAGGACGAATGTTCCTAAGGGGGGGAGAATGTTACAACCCGTAAATTCGTATGTTAGATTTCGTGGTAAGATAGTTTACATATAAGAGCCTAAGAACCGGAAAAGATTTAAAAAGACAAGAAAAAGGACAACAGGTGTCGCAAAGTATGGAATGCTATCGCATAATCCATATGCGAGCCGCATTTTTTATGCTGAGATCGCAGAACAAGGCAGAGTCTTGGGCTAGGACTAATGTCAGAAATGCGGTCGACTATGCTATCGCATTTATGATATGAGGACCGCATATTTTACATAAGGCACCGCAAACTGGAACAGATTTCTGGGCTGAAATCTGTGTCAGAAATGCGGCCCCGCATACTGGAAATGCGAGCCGCAAATCTGTCCTTCCGTGTAACGGAGTGTGACAGATTTCTGGGCTGTGTTTCGCGTCCAAAATGCGAACCGCATATAGATTATGCGATGAAAATGCTATAGCAAACCTGTAGGCGTCAGACACGTGTGTCACTTATTGACGGACCGATAAAAGGGGTCCAACCCAGTTCTTTCTTCATTTTCTGAAACTCAAACACAGAAGAAGACCCCCAGCGACCCTTTCTCAAGGCCCACACAACTTTAACCAATTTCTTCTCCTTTCAAGTTCTAAATTGGAGAAAGAATCTAGAAATTGGAGAATAGGAGAAAAGCCCTAGCTAATTTTCCCCTCTTCCGAGTCCTAAGTGAGAGTAAGACCTGGAAGTTGAAGAACTAAGGAAGAGGGCTGAGATATCCAACATGCAAGGTAAGTCACTAATCTCTTCATGCATTCTTTCTCTTGGAAATTCATGGTATTCCATTCGATGCATGTAAGAACTCATGGGATGGTAATTGGGAGTCATGAGTTCAAGTTAACTAGTGGTAATGGACTGGGTTATGATTGTTTTGGGATGCTGTTAAGCTGGATGTGCTATTACTATCTTTGTGGAGTTTGGAGGAAGAAGGGTGAGGGGGAAACACCATGTAGAATTGAGGTTGTGATTAACAATAGCTATAACGCTTAGAGGGTAACAATTGAATTGTTCTTTAATTGTAGACTAAGGAATAAGGAATTGTAACAGCTGCGTAGCTTGAGAACTGGTGCAGTAAATACCAGGTATGGAAGACCATTCCTTTCTTTCTTTTACACGACTCCGTTTATACATGATAGTAATGAATAATCCCCCAAAAGATACTCTACACTTAGAAGGTAGGAGTGCTTATATTGTTTCCCCTCTTATGGGAGGATTGATATGTTATTATTTCTTCGACCTTACGTCACCGTGATAGTATGATTCATATGAGTCCAGCATGCATTATCTACTTTACTTTACCGCGCCGCGCTATAGTCGGCCGGACAGGCACCTATTGTGCAACCACTGATCAGTTGTGTATGATGATGAGGAGGCCCACAGAGGCGTATATATGTATATGATGATTTTCAAAAGGGTGTATATATATATATATATATATATATGTATGTATGTATGTATGTATATGCATATGCATGTCAGGCATGGTATGGTTAGTCGCCCTCAGAGGCATTCAGAAGGTACAGGTTGTATGTTTCTTATCCTAATGCTCATTATTCTTCTTATATTATGTTTCCTGTCTTACATACTCAGTACATTATCCGTACTGACGTCCTTTATTTGTGGACGCTGCATGTCGTGCTGTAGGTCCGGGCAGACAGATAGACGAGGCTCCCCCACCACAGTAGGCTATCTAGTATAGCGGATATTGGCAATCCATCCTTCGGACTTGCCGTAGTCATGGTATGCATTTTGTTATAGGCATTATGGACACGTCTGGGCCCTGTTCCGACACAGGTATGTTCTTGTAGAGGCTCATAGACAAGTGTTGGTTTATGTATAGACAATAGACAGTGGGTTGACTTATGTACAGTCAGATTGCCTTGTCGTTCAAATGTATCTTTTGTTGTATAGTTTTGCATGACGGCCGTGTCGGCCATGGTATATTATATATGTATGTATGTTCACGTCATGGTACGGTATTCCTGTTGATATGTATGAAATGTGTTGTTGGCAGAAGGTTTGAACTAATTACGATTAATGTTGTTATTCATACGTGCATTCATTCGGCCTTATAGATTACAAAGAAAGTAAGATAGCAGGTATGCCGGCACTCGGCGAGTAGGGTTCGGGTGCCCGTCGCGGCCCTCCGGGTTGGGTCGTGATAGTTGCCCTTCCAAAGAACCTCAGGAAGGCGCCGTGTAGCAGTACTAATGTCCCTTTTGCCGGGAGAGAGGGGGGCTGCATCTTCAATGTATACAACTTGCCTCAACCCCGCTTACGAAGAGGTGTGCACCATATGATATGTGTACCTAATACTCATACATGACAATAAACATGTGCCCAACATGATCTGATTCCATATCAATTGAATTGGATCCTCCAGTGTTTACCGAGTCTTATCCCAAGGAGGACCCACAGACTTTTATTGATCAGATTCATCGCACACTGCGGGTTATGCATTCTAGTGATACGGAAGCAGTAGAATTGGCTTCTTATCGATTGCGGGATCTAGCAGTTTTCTGGTATGATAGTTGGAAAAAATCCAGGGGTTCAAATGCTCCCCCACCTGTGTGGAATGAATTTTTTGAGGGATTTCTTCGTCACTACCTGCCAGTTGAGGTACGACGAGCCAGAGCCGATAAATTCCTGAACCTTAAGCAAGGTAACATGAGTGTGTGGGAGTATAGTATGCAGTTTCATTCTTTGGCAAGGTATGCTCCCCATATGGTGGCCGAGATGAGAGATAGGGTTCATTTGTTCGTGAACGGTTTGGGACCACATATGATAAATGAGTGCACGACAGCATCCTTGATAGAGGGCATGGATATTTCTCGTATTCAGGTTTATGCCCAGACATTAGAGGATCGTAAGCGCCAGCAAAGAATAGACATGGAGCAGGATAGAGGCTAGCATAAGAGGACGAGATTTGCAGGGTATCCTGGCGACTTTAGAAGTAGTGGCAGACCCCAGTTTTTTAGGAGTTTGGCACCACCTGTAACTAGTGCTCCTCCACAGTTTCAGAGACCTCGATATGACCGATTTACCCATTTGGGTCCAGGTCAGAGTTCACGGGCATCAGGCTTGCAACATCATAGGGATACCAGCCAGACGAGACCCCTAACACCACATTGTGATCAGTGTGGCAGGGCCCATTTTGGGCTGTGCCGTCGAGGTTCTGATGCATGTTATTTTTGCGGACAGCCTGGTCATATGATGCGGGATTGTCCTAGCAGAGGAGGTGGTGGTATGGCTCAGCCGACCAGATCTGTGTCTGGTACTTCCTCATCAATTCGACCTCCAGCACGGGGTCTTCAGCAGCCAGCAGGTCGTGGTAGAGGTAGCGGTACAATGCCGAGTTCGAGTGGTATTCAGAATCGAATATATGCTCTAGCAGGTCGACAGGATCTTGAGTCATCTCCGGATGTTGTTACAGGTATATTATCAGTGTTTTCTTATGATGTATATGCATTGATTGATCCCGGATCCACACTATCATATGTTACACCCCTTGTGGCTGATAAGTTTGATGTCAAACCTGAATTAATAAGAAAACCATTTGCGGTATCTACTCCAATAGGAGATTTTGTGGTTGTCAAGAGAGTATATAGAGGTTGCACCCTGACGATTTGTTGTCGTCAAACCTCAGCAGATTTGTTTGAATTAGAAATGGTTGATTTCGATGTAATAATGGGAATGGATTGGTTGGCTTCATGTTACGCAAATGTTGACTGCCATAGAAAGATGGTTAGATTTCAATTCCCTGATGACCCCATTCTTGAATGGAAAAGGAACATTGCTATGCCGAAAGGTAGGTTTATTTTCTACCTTAAGGCAAGGAAGATGATATCAAAGGGGTACATCTATCATCTCGTTCGTGTGATGGATGTGGAGGCGAAGTCGCCTACTCTACAATCAATTCCCGTAGTCAATGAATTTCCAGATGTTTTCCCGGATGAACTCCCAGGTCTTCCTCCTGAGAGGGAGATTGAGTTTGGCATTGATGTGTTGCCTGCTACTCAACCGATCTCTATCCCTCCATATAGAATGGCCCCAGCAGAATTCCGAGAGTTGAAGGTGCAGTTGAAAGACTTGCTGGATAAGGGCTTTATTAGGCCTAGCACTTCACCTTAGGGTGCGCCAGTCTTGTTTGTGCGAAAGAAAGACGGGTCGTTAAGGATGTGTATTGACTATCGACAACTGAATAAGGTTACTATAAAGAATAAATATCCACTTCCAAGGATTGACGACCTGTTTGACCAACTTCAGGGTGCCAGATATTTTTCCAAGATTGACCTACGTTCAGGGTATTTTCAATTGAGAGTCAACGAGAAGGATATCTCAAAAACAGCCTTGCGAACAAGATATGGGCATTTTGAGTTCCTAGTAATGTCGCTTGGGCTAACAAATGCCCCGACAGCTTTTATGGATCTCATTAATACTGTATTCAAGCCTTATCTTGATATGTTCGTGGTTGTATTCATTGATGATATTCTAGTGTATTCCCGTTCAGAAGCAGAACATATGGGTCACTTGCGGATTGTATTGCAGACCCTTCGGGAACACAAGTTATATGCAAAGCTCTCCAAATGTGAGTTTTGGCTAAACTCAGTAGCATACCTCGGCCATGTAATATCTGACGAGGGTATTAGTGTCGACACTCAAAAGATCGATGCAGTCAAGAATTGGCCGAGACCTACAACGCCATCAGAAGTCCGAAGCTTCTTGGGGCTAGCAGGATATTATAGGCAATTTGTAGAAGGGTGTTCTTCTATATCGGCACCATTAACTAAGCTAACCAAGAAAGCTACCAAATTCCAATGGTCTGATGTTTGTGAACGGAGTTTTCAGGAGCTGAAGAATCGATTAACATCCACTCTAGTTCTCACTCTTCCTGAAGGAACTGAAGGTTATGTGGCATATTGTGATGCCTCCGGCATAGGTTTGGGATGTGTATTGATGCAGCATGGGAAAGTGATTGCTTATGCTTCGAGACAATTGAAGAAGCATGAAAAGAATTATCCAACCCATGATTTGGAATTGGCTGCAGTAAATATGCTTTGAAGATATGGCGACACTATCAATACGGTGTCCATGTTGATATCTATACAGATCAAAAAAGTTTGCAGTACATTCACTCATAAAGAGTTAAATTTGAGACTACGACGTTGGCTCGAATTGCTGAAAGACTACAACGTCGAAATATTGTATCATTCCGGTAAAGCAAATGTTGTAGCACATGCGCTCAGCCGTAAATCAATGGGAAGCTTAGTGCATATTGAAGCAGGTAAATGGGGATTGACTAGGGAACTTCATCAACTAGCCAATAGTAGAGTCAGATTATTAGACTCTGAGGAGAGAGGTGTTACTGTACATAATACATCCAAATCATCTCTGGTAACTGAGGTAAAAGCACGGCAATATGAAGATCCCACCTTGATACAATTGAGAGAAGGCATTCAGCAGAATAGAATTTCAGCTTTTGAGATTGGAGGAGATAGAACATTGAGATGCCAAGGCCGATTATGTGTGCCTAATGTGGACGGGTTGCGAGAGAAGATCATGAAGGAAATTCATCAGTCCCGATATTCCATCCATCCCGGTTCGACGAAGATGTATCCTGATGTCAAAGAGCAGTATTGGTGGGATAGCATGAAGAAGTCTATTGCAGAATTTGTAGCCCAGTGTCCCAATTGTCAACAGGTAAAGATAGAACATCAGAAACTCGGTGGATTGCTTCAGGATATAGAGATTCCGACCTGGAAATGGGAGGTGATTAATATGGATTTCATTATTGGATTACCTCGCTCTTATCGTATGTTTGACTACACAGGGTGATAGTGGATCGACTTACCAAATGTGCCCATTTTCTGCCAGTTAAGACAACCTACACAGCTGAAGACTATGCAAAGCTGTAAATCAAGGAGATTGTTAGACTTCATAGTGTTCCGGTGTCTATTATATCAAACCGAGGAGCTCAATTCACAGCTAACTTTTGAAAGTCTTTTCAGAAGGGTTTAGCCACACAGGTGAATCTCAGCACGGCTTTTCATCCGCAGACCGACGGACAAGCCGAACGTACTATTCTGACACTTGAAGACATGCTACGGGCATGTGTCTTGGATTTAAAAGGGAGTTGGGATGACCATCTTCCACCCATAGAATTTGCCTACAATAACAGCTACAACTCTAGTCTTAAGATGGCCCCATACGAGGCACTATACGGGAGGAGATGTAGATCACCAGTTGGATGGTTCGAAGTCGGTGAAACTGAGTTATATGGGCCAGATTTGATCCACCAAGCCATCGAGAAGGTGAAGGTGATACAGGAACGATTGAAGACAGCGCAAAGCAAGCAAAAGTCTTATTCTGATGTCCGACGTCGTGATCTGGAATTTGAGGTTGGTGATTGGGTGTTCTTGAGGGTCTCTCCAATAAAGGGTGTCATGCGCTTCGGGAAGAAAGGTAAACTGAGTCCAAGGTATATCGGTCCGTACAAAGTTCTTCGATGAGTTGGACGTGTGGCTTATGAGTTAGAATTGCCATCCGAATTGGAATTTGTCCATCCGGTATTCCATGTATCTATGCTAAGGAAATGTATCGGAGATCCTTCTCGGATCGTTCCCATCGAAGATGTGCAGATTACAGAGGACCTATCTTATGAAGAAGTACCAGTGGCTATACTAGACCGACAAGTTCGTAAGCTAAGAACCAAGGATGTAGCTTCCGTTAAGGTATTATGGAGGATAAACATACGGAAGAAATGACATGGGAAGAAGAGGAAGAGATGAAGTCTAAATATCCGCACTTGTTCCAGAATGTAGATAATGAGGATGCCGAGGGAACGCAAAACGCATTGAAAGGAGAAACGTCCTTAAGAGGTAAGCAATAACTTGAGAATACTCTTTCTTAGTGCAAAATGATAATATGCAGATAATTTACATGTCCATAAGTTGCATACTCTTGTAAGACCGAACGTTATGTAGAATCCCCGTAGACCCTTACATTCGAGGACGAATGTTCCTAAGGGGGGGAGAATGTTACAACTCATAAATTTGTATGTTAGATTTCTCGGTAAGATAGTTTACATATAAGATCCTAAGAACCGGAAAAGAGTTAAAAAGACAAGAAAAAGGACAACGGGTGTCGCAAAGTATGGAATGCTATCGCATAACCCACATGCGAGCCACATTTTTTATGCTGAGATCGCAGAACAAGACAGAGTCTTGGGCTAGGACTTATGTCAGAAATTCGGTCGACTATGCTATCGCATTTATGATATGTGGACCGCATATTTTACATAAGGCACCGCAAACTAGAATAGATTTCTGGGCTGAAATCTATGTCGAAAATGCGGCCAGTATGCGACCGCATACTGGAAATACGAGCCGCAAATCTGTCCTTCCGTGTAGCAGAGTGTGACAGATTTCTGGGCTGTGTTTCGCGTCCAAAATGGGAACCTCCTATAGATTATGCGACGAAAAAGCTATAGCAAACCTGTAAGCGTCAGACACGTGTGTCACTTATTGACTGACCTATAAAAGGGGTCCAACCCAGTTCTTTCTTCATTTTATGAAACTCAAACACAGAAGAAGACCCCCTGCGACACTTTCTCAAGTCCCACACAACTTTAACCAATTTCTTCTCCTTTCAAGTTCTAAATTGGAGAAAGAATCTAGAAATTGAAGAATTGGAGAAAAGCCCTAGCTAATTTTCCCCTCTTCCGAGCCCTAATTGAGAGTAAGACCTAGAAGTTGAAGAACTAAGGAAAAGGGCTGAGATATCCAACATGCAAGGTAAGTTACTACTCTCTTCATGCATTCTTTCTCTTGGAAATTCATGGTATTCCATTCTATGCATGTAAGAACTCATGGGATGGTAACTGGGAGCATGAGTTCAAGTTAACTAGTGGTAATGGATTGGGTTATAATTGTTTTGGGATGTTGTTAAGCTGCATGTGCTATTACTATCTTTGTGGAGTTTGGAGGAAGAAGGGTGAGGGGGAAACACCATGTAGAATTGAGGTTGTGATTAACAATAGCTATAACGCTTAGAGAATAACAATTGAATTGTTCTTTAATTGTAGACTATGGAATAAGGAATTGTAACAGCTGTGTAGCTTGAGAACTGGTGCAGTAAATACCAGGTATGTAAGACCATTCCTTTCTTTCCTTTGCACGACTCCGTTTATACACGATATAATGAATAAGCCCCCAAAAGATACTCTACTCTTAGAAGGTAGGAGTGCTTATATTGTTTCCCCTTCTTATGTGAGGATTGATATGTTATTATTTCTTCGACCTTACGTCACCATGATAGTATGACTCATATGAGTCCAGCATGCATTATCTATTTTACTTTACCGAGCCGCGCTATAATCGGCTGGGCAGGCACCTATTGTGCAAATATATGTTTTACTCTAATTAGTCGCACTATAGACCACAACTATTTTACTTTACCGCGTCGCGCGTAGTTGGCCGGGCAGGCACCTATTGTGCAACCACTGATCAGTTGGGTATGATGATGAGGAGGCCCATAGAGGCGTATGTATATGATGATGATGAGGCGCACAGAGGCGTATATATGTATATGATGATTTTCAAAAGGATATATATATCTATATGCATATGCACGTCAGCCATGATATGGTTAGTCGCCCTTAGAGGCATTCAGATGGTACAGGTTGTATGTTTCTTATCCTGATGCTCATTATTGTTCTTATATTATGTAACCTGTCTTACATACTTAGTACATTATCCGTACTGACGTCCTTTATTTGTGGATGCTGCATGTCGTGCTGCTGTTCCGGGCAGACAGATAGACGAGGCTCTCCCCCACCACAGTAGGCCATCCAGTACAACAAATATTGGCGAGATCCATCCTTCGGACTTGCCGTAGTCATGGTATGCATTTTGTTATAGGCATTATGGGCACGTCGGGGCCCTGTTCTGACACAGGTTGCATTATGTATGTTCTTGTAGAGGCTCATAGACAAGTGTTGGGTTATGTATAGACAATAGACAGTGGGTTGACTTATGTACAGTTGGATTGCCTTGTCGGCAAATGTATCTTTTGTTGTATAGTTTTGCATGACGGCCATGTCGGCCATGGTATATTATATATGTATGTATGTTCACGTCATGGTACGGTATTCCTATTGATATGTATGAAATGTGTTGTTGGCAGAAGGTTTGAACTAATTACGATTAATGTTGTTATTCATACGTGCATTCATTCGGCCTTATAGATTACAAAGAAAGTAAGATAGCAGGTATGCCGGCACTCGGCGAGTAGGGTTCGGGTGCCCGTCGCGGCCCTCTGGGTTGGGTCGTGACAGTTGCCCTTCCAAAGAACCTCAGGAAGGTGCCGCGTAACAGTACTAATGTCCCTTTTGTTGGGAGAGGGGGGCTGCATCTTCAATGTATACAACTTGCCCCAACCCCGCTCACGAAGAGGTGTGCACCATATGATATGTGTGCCTAATACTCATACATGACCATAAACATGTGCCCAACATGATCTTATTCCATATCAATTGAAAATAACACGTTCGAGAGAACCTTTCAAGAATCAAATATATCAATACATGATGACAACTTCCTTATCACGTCAATCCTATATGCTACCGACAACTCAACAAAATATGAGATATCGGCTCCACATAGGTACATCCATCTTGACAATCAAATCATCAAATAATATTAGAGGCATAGATTAGCATATTAGATGCAACGCAAAAATCATGTAAAAATGCACAACAAACATAAAGAATTCATATGCACATTCAAGAATGTCATCCTCATACCACCACATAATCATCATCAAGAAAATCACCATCAAACTATCACATAACATAATCAACGATGCCACCCTTATTTCGTTGCATGTGCTATATCAAGAAATGCCACCCTTATTTCTCCATATGCGCTATTACCTTATTGCACCACATGTGCATTTTCCCCATGAACACCATCCTTATTTCGTCACATGCACCTAATTAAGAATGTCACCTTATTGCGCCACATGCACAATCACAATGCCACATGTGCAAACAAAACCCCAAATCTCACGCGAAGACCTGGTGTGACAATCGCATGACAAAGATCTAGTGCCACAATATTATCACAATCGCACAGGCAAAGACCTCGTGCTAACACCCAATCAATCCACCCAATATGTCCACATGTACCATAATTATCACAGAAAAATATACCAAATTTCCAGCAAAGATATAAGCCCGTAATTTTATCAACAAATACACAAGGACATGAAAATAACAAAATGCGGATAGTTGTTCAACATATAAAGAATGACTACGGCTAAATCAATTGTAGCAATCAAGTTCAAGTAGTCATACAAGGATCACATATGTTTCACAGAGTGCACACGTCCCAATCAAGGCACATCACAAGAACAAGTACGGATGTGTGTTCATAACATATGGTTGTCTACGTCCGAGAAAAGTATAGCATAATATCAAGATTATTTCATCATGTTCAAACTATGGCACCAGTATCCTTAGCATTAGCTTTACCATGGTTTATTGTGCTAATGTAGTCAATTGAATAATACTTAGAATCAAGTAGAACATACAACCAAATAAGGCATAGAGTAATCTAGAATCTACCCCGAGCATGAATATCCATGGTACATGTATATATGCTTGTCACCTCATATATACATCACCCCTGCATGTAGTAAACAATATAAATTACTAGGAAAAATTTCCTCAACCAAAGCTAGGCAAGACACTTACCTCATCCGGGCTAGTCCAAAGCTCCAAAATCGCGTTTCCATGAAAAATCAACTCTAACTAGCTCAAATCTATCCAAACACCACCCAAGTAAGTCAGCCAATGCTAAAGGAAGTAGTCCCAATTCATAAAGCCTCGATCTTTGAAGAATACCCCAAAAGTCAACAAAATCGTCCACGGGCCCTCGTGTTCGAAACCCGGGATTACCAAAATTCTATGGTCCACAACCTGTTGAGCCCAAATATATGATTAGATTTCAAAACCGAGTACGAATCAGTACCCAAATCCCTAAATTCGCTCTCTTAACGTGTAGAAAAAACCCCAAAATTTTCCTTCAAAATTCCTTGATTAAAGTGGGTAAAACAATAGGAAATCAATGTATATAATCAAATCCAAGTAGAGATTACTTACCCATAAAGTATTAGTGAAAATCTTCTCTAAGGTCTCACCTGCGAGCCAGCATCTGCGAACCAGCTGAATCCGACCACTCTTGCATCTGCAGACCAAGGATCGCATCTGCACCTCTGCAAGTGCGCATAAACACTTGTAGAAACGCCTTCACTTCTGCACCTCAAGTTTCACAAAAGCGAACTCTCTTCTCAGCTCCCAAACATGTATCTGTGAATAGAACTTCGTAGGTGCGATCTCGCACCTGCGCCCCTCATGCATAGAAGAAAAAAAATCTCGTGGACTACCTCCTCTTCGCAGAAGCAAACCTACTCTTGCATAAGCAAGTTCACAACTGCAGCTACACCTACGCAGGTGCGAAGAACCAGAACTGCCCAAAGTCACCAAAAAGCTCTAAGACCACCCCAAATTACACCCTAGCTCCTCGGGACACCGTCCAATCATACCAACAAGTCCAAATAAATTATCCGAACTTATCCAAAAGCTTGAAATATTATAAATAACATCAAAACAAAGAATCGAAGATCAAATTCATTTTCTTAACTTTCAATCCTTTAAAATTTGCCGAACGCGTCCGAATCATTCAAAATCAACTCGGAATGAAACCAAATTTTGCACAAAAGTTCCAAATGCCAAAATGACCCTTTCCAATTCCCGAAATAACATTTCAAACCCGATAGCCTCAAAGTGAATTAATGGTTAGACTTATGAAATTTTTAAACCTTCAAATTGACAACACAAACCTATCGGCACCATCAAAATTCACTTTTGAGTCCGTTTAACCAAAATTAAAACCTTGGTCAACTCTTCCAACTTAAAGCTTCTAAATTGAGAATTACTCTTCCGAATCAACCCTGAACTTCCCGAAAATCAAAACCAACAATGCACGCAAGTCGTAAAACATCAGATGAAACTACTCAAAATCTCAAACCACTGAATGAATGCAATGCCTAAATTGACTGATTGGGTCGTTGCAAATTCTTACTTGGTTTTAATAATATATCTTGATTCCCCATGGATTTTTATACAAAAGATATAGAATTTAAGAGTGAAATTTGAGATTTTTGCCTACAACTTTAGAGATTGTATTTTAAGGTTATGAACACCAATTTTAACTCATATTTGGTAACTAATCACATATTTTGATTCGTGGAGATATGGGACAGTGGAATCTAGTCCTAGACTTGGGCTTTGATGTAATGACCCGACCGGTAGTTTAGTGTATTATAGCCCTATTCACCTATTTATTGATTCTTCTATGTTCATTTGTGGTTATGTGATTTTACAAAGTGGTTGGTTTGGTTCCTGATGCAAGCCAACCTGATCAAGCTATGTTCATGCCATCAATGTCGGATAAGACAAGAAAAGGCATTGGTTAGCCTTGGAGAAGAGCCAAGCGTCCATAAATCTTGCTATGGACGAATCTTGTGTTGAAAATGTACATTTGTGTTTATGTTGTATTATTGTGTTGTTTGAAGACATTGATTCTTACATAAGGGGTCCTGCGTGACTATTCTTTAAATTACCCAAATTGTGGCCTTTTTGTTAATTAGTTGTTTCCTAGTTGATTTAGGTTAACTAGTTATTCTTTTCCTAGTGGATTTAGGTAAAGGCTCATTCTATATAAGCCTAACACTTCATTATTTTGAAACCTTTTGACATTATTTTCAATCAAAAAACGGCAGCACATTGCTCTCAAAATCGTGTGAATTAACTTGTCCAATTTTGGTGTGATTAAAAATTGAACTTGTTCCTTTGTTTGATCGAACAATTTGCAAGATCATCGTTATCTTGAGGGTCGTTCGTATAGCATAAGTACTCCTTGATTTCATCAAGAAGGGAAGTAGACTAGTTCCTACTTGTTGTCTTGATAATTCATAGAGCATCTTGCTTCGATCCTTTGTTTTCTTGTTTCCGCGTTTTATATTGCATCAGTTGGTATCAGAGCTTGGAACGGATTTGTTTCTACAATCCCAATCCTGTTCTTCGTGCCTTAGTTTTAGGTTCTAATTCTTAAATTTCATTTTTGATTTTTAAAAAAAAAAGGTGAAAAAAAGAAAAAAAAACGTGAAAAAACAGAGAGAGAAAAATCGAAAATTTGTGTTGTTGAAGTTGTTAAATCATCTAAGGATTGAAGTCTTGAAGATTGATTGCTAAAGAGACGTTCTTGAACAGATTGTTGAAATTCTTGATCGTTAAAAACCAATAATCTTTAGATCTTGAAACTCTAGTTGAAATTCTTAAAGGTGAATGATTGAATCTTGAAAATCTTGAACTTCTTGGAGTTAAAATTGAAGTTCTTGAAGAGTTTTACGTTGTTCTTGAAGTGGTTCTTGAATCCTCAAACGTTCTTAACAAGATTGCCTTGAATTCTTGAAGTTCTTGAATTTTAATTTGTTGTTCTTGAAAAGGAAGTCTTGAAAACGTGTAAAGAGGGAGGAGAGAGGGCCGAAATTGGGAGAGAAAGGAGGAGAATAGGAAACCCTAATTCTAGTCCAAGAAGGAAACAACTCCCAAACCAAAAGGGAGAAGTTTCAAGGAGTTGAAATTCTATTTGGACAAGGAGAGGAGGGGCTAATTTGTGTTGAAAAAGGAAAGGGGGGCCGAATTCCTAAAGGGTTAGGGAGAGGGGATTGGTCTTCTCCAAACTAAAGTAGGAAAGCTTCAAAAACTTCCTCCTTCCACTAATTTCGAAATTCTTTCTTAATTACACTACTTCTAATTAGTAATTCCTAGGTAATTTTCTACTTAAGTAATTACTAATCTTTGAGCTTGTAGGACCTCGTGCTAAAACTAAGAATTTCTACTTTCGTAGATAATTCTTGGCTTCTTCTGCTCACTTAAAAAGCTGTCCGCCCGTCGAGTCACATAACTTCACTCACCCCGAAGAAAACTATTAATCTTGTGAACTTGAAAGGTCGCTAAGGAACTTGGTCATTTAGAGGAAGCCAATTTGAAGACAAGTGTGAAATCCTATCCAAAAATTTGAGTGAACCCGAGAGTCATTCAAAAAGTGAGAGAGAGAATTTTAACTAACCTTAACACATTTTCTAGACTTGTTTCATTTGCAGGTGCATGGCTACGGAAGGAGAAAAGGTTGTGACTGACATTACTTTGGCCGACCTCTTGGCCGAAGTAAGGGCACTTAGCTCCCGAATGGAGAACGTAGAAAGATCCTATAGTAATCAGAAGCACGCCGGAGAAGGAACTAATGACGGTTCCACCGTTAGACCCGAGCAGTTCGTGGACTTAGCTCGCCAAAACGAGCAGAGGGACGGAGGTGCTCAGAATGTCAGGTCCATGAGGATTCCCCGAGGTGTCATACCACCATTAATGCCAGCCCAGAGAAACATAGCACCCGTAGGGGATATGAGAGCAGCCCGAGAGGATGATCAACCCGAGTTCGACAAATTTGAAGATTATGATTTGTGGCCACGGAATCTGAGAGTAAGACAGAGGAATGGATTCCGAGACTACGTGGGAAGACGTGATTATGATCATGGTCCGAGAGGGAGGCTTAGAGGTTTTGGTGGAAGGAACTTAGAGTATGAATTTGATGAGCATGCTGAGCATTATGAGGACTTCCAACCAATCTTACCAAACCGAGGGGGCCGAGACCATGTCCGAGACAGTGGGTTAAATAGCGTCAAGGTTACTATCCCTGCTTTCAAAGGAACTAGTGATCCTGACCGATTATTAGAATGGAAGCGTCAAGTTGAGCGGATATTTGAAATTAATGATATGTCTGAGGAGAAGAAGGCTACATATGCCATTGCTGCTTTCGAGTCATATGCTTCGACGTGGTGGGAGGCTGAGAAAAGATCCAGAGTTAGACATAACCAACCGGCACGCATTACATGGATGGAATTGAAGCAAATAATGACTCATAAATATGTGAACCCACGGCACAAGCAAGAACAGTTACGGAAGTTGTATGATTTGAAACAAGGGTTGAAGTCCATGGAAGAATACTATAATGAATTTGAGAAGATTCGTCTATCACTTGACATGGAAGACGAAGAAGAACTTGGGATTTGCGATCCCAGGTAAGATCGGTTCAGGATCATGGGATCCTTTTCTATAAGATAGGAAGGGCTGTAGCATAAAATGTACTTCTAAGTAATTGCCCCATAGATCCTATATCTATCTATATGAAGAAGAAATCATGTAACGAAGGGGATTCTTATTTGTACAAATGGTATTTCGAGCTTGGAACGAGCATGAAGAGATTAACGATACTTCTTTATCTTTTGAGTTGTTCTGCCAGATCGGTCGCTCAAGATCTTTGGTCTTTATCCGGACCCGATGAAAAAAATGGGATCACTTCTTATGGACTCGTTGAGAATGATTCTGATCTAGTTCATGGCCTATTAGAAGTAGAAGGCGCTCTGGTGGGATCTTCACGAACAGAAAAAGATTGCAGTCAGTTTGATAATGATCGAGTGACATTGCTTCTTCGGCCCGAACCGAGGAAGGCTATTATCCAATTCAAGAATGGGTTGAATAATGATATCTCCAATCAGTTGAGGCTACATGTGTTCATTGCTCTTCATGATGTGTTCATAGCTGCCATTGAAGCCGAAAAGATGATTAAAGAAAGTCGGGCAGCTCGATATAGAGGGGGTTCCGATTCCACTATCATACGTCGAAACAAAGAGTGAAAGACGCCGAACACTGGGGGAGCAAGCCAAACCCGAGAGCCTACAGCAAACAAAAACTGAGAGCCTAAGAAGCTAGCCCAAGCTGCGGCACCTAGGGTTGAACCTAAGGGGTCCGGAGGTAATTCTATGACTCAACTCAATTCTCCTAGTGCATCTTCTTCTCAATGTCACAAATGCAAAGGCTATGGGAATTTCGCTAAGGATTGTCCAACACGGAGGGCTATGTTCATTCTTGATGATGGAACTGTGTGTGAAGAAGAAAGTGAAGAGGAGATTGAGGAAGATAAGGGGGCAGAATTTTTTGAGTGCGGCGAGAAAGAGTTAGAAGAAGAGGGTGTGAATATGTTCTTAGTGGTATGTAGGAACTTGAGCACCATGAGCGTACAGGAGGAAGGAGATGTGCAGCGTGAGAACTGGTTTCATGCTAGATGTAGGGTGAAAGGAAAGGTGTGCTCGATGATACTTGATTCCGGAAGATGCATTAATGTAGTAAGCCACACGTTAGTGACTCAACTTAGTATACCTGCGATGAAACATCCCCATCCTTATCGATTTTTGTGGTTGAGTGAATGTGGTGAATTAAAGGTAGTAAAGCAGGCACTTATTAAGTTCAAGATGGGAGCTTATCAAGATGAAATCTTGTGTGATATAGTGCCTATGCAGGCGTGCCATTTACTATTGGGCAGGCCTTGGCAGTTTGATAGATATGTGTTGATCATGATGGAAGGGCCAACACTTATACGGCCAAGCTGGAGGGCAAGAGTTATGTACTTAAGCCCTTGACACCTAAACAAGTTAGTAATGATTACAAACGCATGCGAGAGCTGAAAGAGACGGCTAAAGCTAAGGGTGTTTGTCTAGTTCATAAGGGTGTTTTCTTGAGTTCTAATGATGAAGTTTTTACTAACGTTCACCTCTTGCCTAGTGTTGTTGATGATGTTTTACAGGAATATGTGAACCTGCCGCAAGGAGATGGTTTATTCCAAGTGTTGCAGAAGATCAATAACAACGTCTATGTTATACCTGTCAGGTAGTGCCACTTTGAAAGATGAAGATGGTTCGATTTCGAGGACGAAATCTTCTCAAGAGGGGGAGAAAGATGCAAGACAACCTGATCAAGCTACGTTCATGCCATCAATGTCGGATAAGACAAGAAAAGGCATTGGTTAGCCTTGGACAAGAGCCAAGCGTCCATAAATCTTGCTATGGACGAATCTTGTGTTGAAGATGTACATTTGTGTTTATGTCGTATTATTGTGTTGCTGTAGAAGACATTGATTCTTACATAAGGGGTCCTGCGTGACTATTCTTTAAATTAGCCAATTGTGGCCTATTTGTTAATTACTTGTTTCCTAGTTGATTTAGGTTAACTAGTTATTCTTTTCCTAGTTGATTTAGGTAAAGGCTCATTCTATATAAGCCTAAACACTTCATTATTTTGACACATTTTGACATTATTTTCAATCAAAAAATGGCAGCACATTGCTCACAAAATCGTGTGAATTAACTTGTCCAATTTTGGTGTGATTCAAAATTGAACTTGTTCCTTTAATTGATCGAACAATTTGCAAGATCATCGTTATCTTGAGGGTCGTTCGTATAGCATAAGTACTCCTTGATTTCATCAAGTAGGTAAGTAGACTAGTTCCTACTTGTTGTCTTGATAATTCATAGAGCGTCTTGCTTCTATTCTTTGTTTTCTTGTTTCCGCGTTTTATATTGCATCAGTTCCGGGGATGTTTCAAAGTGAATTGGGACACTTCGTCCCATGTTTGGAAGCTTTAGCTGGAAGAGTTGACTAGAGTTTGACTTTTGTATAGACGACTTCAGAATGGAGTTTTGATGGTTTTGATAGCTTTATATGGTCATTTTGAATTTAGGCATATGTCTGTATATTGATTTGGAGGTTCGTAGGTTGGTTTGGAACTTTTTGGTGAAAGTTGGAATGTTGAATGATTGGAAGGTGAAAGGATTGAAAAGTTAAGAGGTTTGACCGAGGTTGACTTTGTTGATAACGGGGTTAGATTTCAGTTTTGGGAGTTGGAATAGGTTTGTTGTGTCATTTATGACTTGTGTACAAAATTTGAGGTCAATCGGAGTTGATTTTGTATGGTTCGGCATTGGTTTAGAAGTTGGAAGTTCATAAGTTTCATTAGGCTTGAATTGAGGCGTTAATCGTGGTTTTGGTGTTGTTTGATATGATTTGTAGCTTTGAGTGAGTTCGTATTGTGTTTTAGGACTTGTTGATAGGCTTAGATGGGGTTTCGGTGCCCCCTGGTGTGATTCGGATGGAGTACAGATCAATTTGGAGTTGGGAAGGTTTGCTGAAGGTCTTTGGTTTTTGGTGTAATCGCATCTGCAGTGGGCTTAGCCACAGATGCAAAGCTGCAGGTGTAAGGGGTCGCAAAAGAGAAGTGGAAGAGCCTAGGAGAAGTACGTAGGTGCGGACCATTTGATTGCAGGTGTGTGTTTGGGCTGGACTGGTGAAGGTCACAAGTGTAAAGATTGACTGCATTTGCGAGCCCGCAGATGCGGATGAATGATCGCAGAAGCGCAGGAGTACAAGAAGGCTAGGACCACAGATACGGAAATCTTTCGCAAAAACGGGTTTTGGAATGCATGAGCAAAGGGGCGAAGTTTAAGTGGAATGCGCAGAAGCGCTATTGGGATCGCAAAAGCGGGAAAATGGGTCGTAGGTGCACAACTGCTGGACATTTTATTAAACTCTAAGGGTTTCATTGTTTTCTCATTTTTGGAATTGTGGTACTCGGTCTAAGGCGAATTTTGGAGTATTTCTCATCCCAATTGAAGAGATAAGTGATGTTTGTTCGATTTTGGTATTAGATATTAATTACCCATTGATTATTATGCCTAATTTTCATAAATCTAAGATGGAATTTGGCGATTTTTGGACTATGTTATTGGAGAGTGAAATTTGAGGATTCGAGGGTCGATTTGTGGTTGGAATAGGATGATTTTGGTATGATTGAACTCGTAATTGAATGGGTGTTCGAAATTTGTGAATTTTGTTGGATTCCGAGGGGCGAACTTGGGGTTGACTTTTTGGCTTGACTTTTTTACTTGAGTTAAAGATCTTAGCTTTATCTTTTGGAATCAATTCATATGGCTTTTATTGATGGTATTGCATTAATTTGAGTAGATTCGGACCGTCCGGAGGTCGATACGAGCGGAAAGGGCTTGTTAGAGGAGTAATTTGGCTTGCTTAAGGTGAGTATCTTATCTAAACTTGGTTGGGACACTAGTTGCCTGAATTATTTGTGATAGTTACGTGCTATAAGTGGAGCATATGTGTGGGGTTGAGCTCATATGCATGTATCGCGATACTATTACATGCTCGGGGTAGTGCTTAGGCTATGACATGCCTTGAATTGATTGCTAAGCTTTAAGCTGAGATGTTTCTCCTATCTGTACCCCTTTGTGAGCTAATTGTACCACATTTGAGATTTCATTGAGGTTATTTTCCTAACTAAACCTAATAAATTGCTATTTCATGATGAAATTGTCTGTTTTAGCTGTGATAGGACATAATGCATATGATTACACTATAGCATATTAGGTACCATCACGACCATTGGGGAAATTTTGGGTCGTGACAAAGTTTGTATCTAGCTCTATATTCATGAGCTCTATAAGACATAAGCATGTCTAGTAGAGTCTTGCGGATCTGTATGAAGAATTATATACTTATCTTTGAGAAGCTACGGGACATTGAGGAAACTCCACTTTCTTCTTTCTCAGTCATGCGACTTTGTCTGATCTTGAAGTTTAAATCTTTACTCATATATTCTCTCACAAATGGTGAGAACATGTGCGTCAACAAATGGCTGAGTAGGAGTCAGCACCCCCACGCTGTAGCCACTACTCGAGGTAGAGGTTGGGGTAGAGGTAGGGCTAGAGCCTAGAGCAGGGCACGTGCAGCAACACCTAAAGGTGGAGCACCTGCAACTATTCATGTTCGTGCTAGAGCTGCTTATGAGGAGCCACTTAAAGCTCTAGTGGTGGACCAGGTTCCAGATCAGTTTCTTCCATTAGGTCCAGCTTAGGTTTCCCAGGGTTTCATTATTACTGCGGTGCTTCAGGAGACTATAATCTAGATTATGGGTTACTTCGACAGTTTAGCACAGGCAGAGATGATTCCTATGGTCCAAACTACTTCTCAGGCTGGAGGGGGAGCACAGACCCAAGCTACTTACAACCTGATGAAGGCCACTGCAATGTTTCAGACTCCGAGAGTCCCTGTTATTCCACTAGTTGGGACGGTTCAACCTGTTGTTGTAGCTAGGCTGGAGGTTAGGCCTGCTATGTCTGTTAATGAGCAGAAGAGGATGGATCATTTCCAGAATTTAGATCCTCCACAGTTTGATGGTGATCCCGCAGTTGATGCTAAGGATTTCTTGGATTAGGTATCATGAGATTTTGCGCAATTTAAGTCTTGTGCAGTCCAATGGAGTTGATTGCACTATTTTTTAGTTGAGAGAGCCAGTGTCGTGCCCCAAAACTAAGGTGGGAAATGATGGCGCTCAACCTCTCTTACCTGTCGAGCAAGCCTGCACTATCTAATTGTAAGTGCTGACAAGGTTATTAGAGAAAACAAAAAATAAATAACTCTAACGTTATACCATCTAATAAAAATAACTAACGGATGTCTAAAAAAGCTATCTGAGAATCTGAACCCACCAATGACAAGTGATGAGCCTTTAAGGACTAAGACTGAGAACAATATATAAAATAGTTGAAGGTCTAGAACTAGTCAACTACCTCTGAAAAGATATTAATAGAGCTTGCCTGCTGGATCCAAGAAGTCCGAGAACTAGCCATGAGCTTCATAACATGCACACTCAACGCCTGCCACATGACGTGATAAGCCCAGACGGGCTAAGTATCTCCAAAGGTATGTAGTAAGTCTTGTTTATAACCCCCTAACCGAAGGAAAATACTTTTTTGGACTAAACATTTATAATAAGGATGCTACAAATATAACATAAGAAATTTAATAACTAAGAATTAAAATTTGAAAGCTGAACTGTGACATAAAATCTGAAAGCTGAATTGTAACATAAAATCTTAGTTAAGTTCTGATAAATGACTATAGTTTATTTTTTTATTGAAAAAACTTTTTTTACAAAAAACGGTGCCTTCGAGTGTGTCACAGCCAAAATCCCACCTAGTCGTGAAGGCACCTAACCCAACCCGCTAGGTAAGCCAATCAACATATAACACAACTTGAGCTAGAAATCATCAAATGAATAATAAAAAGGAATACATAAATCAATACAACTATCATAAAAGACTAGTAGTACAAGTTATAAGCGACTAAAAATTGGAAAGCAACACTGATATTGATGCAGTATTAAACGCGGAAACAAGAAAATAAAAGATAGAAGCAAGACGCTCAATGAACTATCAAGACAACAAGTAGGAACTAGTCTACTTACCTTCTTGATGAAGTCACAGAGTACCTATACTATACGAACAACCCTCAAGACAACAATGGTCTTGCAAACTGATCGATCAAACAAAGGAAGCACAAGGCTTGGCCGAAAATTTCTTGTAAAATTGATGTAAAGGTTCTAAAATAATGAAGTGTTTAGGCCTATATAGAATGAGCCTTTACGTAACTCAAGTAGGAAAAGAATAACTAGTAACCTAAATCAACTAGGAAACAAATAACTAACAAAAAGGCCACAATTTGACTAATTTAAAGAATAGTCACGCAGGACCCCTTAAGTAAGAATCAATGTCTTCTACAGCAACACAATCATACAACATAAACACAAATGTACATCTTTAATACAAGATTCGTCCATAGTAAGATTTATGGAAGCTTCGCTCTTCTACAAGGCTAACCAATGCCTTTTCTTGTCTTATCCGACATGCTACCCGCTTCTTCCATCATTGAGCAATCATAGCATGAATGTAGCTCTTCCAAGACATGAACGTAGCTTGATCAGGTTGGCCTGCATCATTCTCCCCTTCTTGAGAAGATTTCGTCCTCGAAATCGAACCATCTTTATCTTTCAAAGCGACACTACCTGCAACACAAGGAGTTACGTCAGAAACGTTGAACGTCTTAGAAACACTATACTCACCAGGTAGGTCTATAACATAGGCATTGTTATTGATCTCCTGCAATACTTGGAATGAACCATCTCCTCGCGCATGTTTACATATTCCTGTAAAACATCATCAACAACACTAGGCAATAGGTGAACGTTAGTAGAAACTTCATCATCACACTCAACCAAATCAGCTCCCTTATCTTCCTCAATCTCCTCATCACTCTCTACCTCACAAAAAGTACCATGATGTTGAAGTCTTAAGGTAGAACCATCACTAGTTCCTTCCCCGGCATTCTTCCAAGTACCAGCGGCTCTTTCAAGGTTCTCCACTCAGATACTAAGTGCCTGTACTTCGGCCCAATGCTTGGCTAAAGTAATGTTTGTCACAACCTTTTCACCTTCCGTAGCCATGTACCTGCAAAAGAAACAAGATTAGAGAATGTGTTAAGGTTAGTTAAAAATACTCTCTCTCACTTTTTCGAATGACTCTCAGGTTCACTCAAATTTTTCGTGTCACGACCCAAGCCGGAGGGCCGCGACGGGCACCCGCACCCTACCTGCCGAGTGCCAGCATACTTGCTATCTTACTTTCTTTGCTATCTATGAGGTCGATGATGCCAGTATGAATGGTAACAATAATCATAATTCGTTCAAACTTTTCGATAACCACACATTCGTACATATCAGCTGAAGTACCATACAATGACGTGAACATACATATATGATATACCATGGCCGACACGGCCGTCATCCAAAAACTATACAACAAAAGATACATTTGCCGACAAGGCAATTCCAACTGTACATGAGTCACGCCGCTGTCTATTGTCTATGAGCCTCTACAAAAAGACAAACAATGCAACCTGTGTCGGAACAGGGCCCCGACATGCCCAAAATGCCTATGACAAAATGCGTACCAAGACCACGGCTAGTCCGAAGGATGAATCTTGCCAATATCCGCTGAACTGAGCAGCCTACTGTGGCGGGGGAGCTTCTTCTATATATCTATCCGGACCTGCAGCACGACATGCAGCGTCCACAAGAAAAAGGACGTCAGCACGGATAAAGTACTAAGTATGTAAGACAGGAAACATAATATAAGAACAGTAATATGCATTAGGATAAGAAACATACAGCCTGTACCATTTGAATGCCTCTGAGGGCGACTAACCATGTCATACCTGACGTGCATATGCATATATATATATATATATATATATATATATATATNTATATATATATGTATGTATATCCTTTTAAAATCATCATATACATATATACGCCTCTATGGGCCTCATCATCATCATATACATACGCCTCTATGGGCCTCATCATCATCATACCCAACTGATCCGTGGTTGCACAATAGGTGCTTGCCCGGCCGACTATAGTGCGGCACGGTAAAGTAAAATCGCTGTCGTCCATAGCGCGACTAAGTAGAGTAAAACATATATTTGCACAATAGGAGCCTGCCCAGCCGACTATAGCACGTCGCGGTAAAGTAAAATAGATAATGCATGATGGACTCATATGAATCATACTTTCATGGTGACGTAAGGTCAAAGAAATAACAACATATCAATGCTCGTTTAAGAGGGGAAACAATATAAGCACTCCTACCTTCTAAGAGTAGAGTAATCTTTTGGGGGCTCGTTCATTGTATCATGTATAAACGGAGTCGTGCAAAAGAAAGAAAGGGATGGTCTTACATACCTGGTATTCTCTGTGCCAATCTCAAGCTTCACACAGTCACAATTCCTTAGTCTACAATGAAGAAACGATTCTATCATTATCCTCTAAACGTTATTGTCACAATCAACCACAGCCCTAATTTATATGGTGCTTCTCCACACCCTTCTTCCTCTAAAACTCCACAATGTTAGTAGTAAGACGTGCAACTCAACAACAACCCAAAACAACCACAACCCAGTCCATTACCACTAGTTAACTTGAACTCATGGCTTCCAATCACCATCCCATGAGTTCTTACATGCATAGAACGAAATACCATGAATTCCCAGGAGAAAGAATGCATGAAAGATAGTAGTAACTTACCTTTCATGTGGGATAACTCGGCCCTCTTCCTTGGTTCTTCAACCTCTAGGTCTCATTCTTAATTAGGGCTTGAAGGAGAGGAAAATCAACTAGGGCTTTTCCCTGATCCTTCAATCTCTAGATTCTTTTCCCCAATTAGAACTTGGAAGAAGGAGAAATTGGTTAAATATTGTGTGGGACTTTGAGAAAGGGGTCACAGGTGGTTCCTCTTGGCTTTTGGGTTTCAAAAAATGATGAAATAGTTGTCTAAGCCCCTTTTTATAGGTCAGTCAATAAGTGATACACGTGTCTGACGCCTACACGTCTGTGACCGCATTTTCATCACAGAACCAACATGCGGCTCGCATTTTGGACGCGAACCATGGCCCAGAAATCTTTCTCATCATGCGACACAGAAGGTCTGATTTGCGGTCCGCATTTTCAGTATGCGGTCGCATACTGACCGCATTTCTGACATAGATTTCTGCCCAGAAATCTGTCTCAGTTTGCGACACATTTGTTATAATATGCAGTTCACATTTTAAGAATGCGATCGCACTTTTGGTCGCATTTCTGGCATTGGTCTTTGCCCATAAATCTGCCTTGGTCTGCGATTTCAGTGTTAGATATGCGGCCTGCATGTGGCTTTTGCGGTAGCATATCCAACTTTGCGAAGCCCTTTGCTCTTTTCTTGCCTTTTTGGACTTCTTTTCCGATTCTTAGGCCCTTATACGTTGACTATCTTACGGCACAATCTAACGTACGAAATTACGGGTTGTAACACTCTCCCCCCCTTAGGAACATTCATCCTCGAATGTAAGGATCTACGGGGATTCTACCCATCGTGGGGCATTTAACACAACGTACGGTTCTATAAGGGTATACAAACTTATGGACATGTACATTATCTACATATTTATCATTTTACACAAAGAAATAGTATTTTCAAGTTATCGCTTACCTCGTAAGGACGTTTCTCCTTTCAATGCGTTCTGCGTTCCCTCGGCACCCTCATTATCTTTATGCTGGAACAGGTAAGGGTACCTGGACTTCATCTCCTCCTCTGCTTCCCATGTCATTTCTTCCGTATGTTTGTTCCTCCACAATACCTTAACGGAAGATACATCCTTTGTTCTTAGCTTACGGACTTGTCGGTCTAGTATAGCCATGGGACGACCCGAGAAGGATCTCCGATGCATTTCCTTAACATAGATACATGAAATACCGGATGGACAAAATCCAATTCGGATGGAAATTCTAACTCATAAGCCACACGTCCAACTCGTCGAAGAACTTGGTACGGACCGATATACCTTGGACTCAGCTTACCTTTCTTCCCGAAGCGCATGACACCCTTCATTGGTGAGATTCTCAAGAATACCCAATCCCCAACTTCAAACTCCAGATCACGATGTCGGACATCAGAATAGGACTTTTGCCTGCTTTGCGCCGTCTTCAATCGTTCTTGTATGACCTTCACCTTTTCGATGGCTTGTTGGATCAAATCTGGCCCATATAATTCAGTTTCACTGACTTCAAACCATCCAACTGGTGATCTGCATCTCCTCCCCTATAGTGCCTCGTATGGGGCCATCTTAATACTGGAGTGGTAGCTATTATTGTAGGCAAATTCTATGAGTGGAAGATGGTCATCCCAATTTCCCTTGAAATCTAGAACACATACTCGTAGCATATCTTCAGTGTCTCAATAGTACGTTCGACTTGTCCGTCAGTCTGCGGATGAAAAGTCGTGCTGAGATTCACCTGTGTGCCCAAACCTTTCTGAAAGGATCTCCAAAAGTTAGCTGTGAATTGAGCTCCTCGGTCTGATATAATAGACACCGGCACACTATGAAGTCTAACAATTTCCTTGATATATAGCTTTGCATAGTCTTCAGCTGTGTAGGTTGTCTTAACTGGCAGAAAATGGGCACCTTTGGTAAGTCGATCTACTATCACCCAGATGGAGTCAAACTTATGATAAGAGAGAGGTAATTCAACAACAAAGTCCGTATTAATCACCTCCCATTTCCATGTTGGAATTTCTATATTCTGAAGTAATCCACTGGGTTTCTAATGTTCTTTCTTTACCTGTTGACAATTGGGACATTGGGCTACAAATTCTGCAATAGACTTCTTCATGCTATTCCACCAATAATGCTCTTTGACATCATGATACATCTTCGTCGAGCGGGGGTCGATGGAATATCGGGATTGATGAATTTCACTCATAATCCTTTCTCGCAACCGTGCCACATTAGGTACACATAATCGGCCCTGGCACCTCAATGTTCCATCTCCTCCGATCTCAAAAGCTGAAATTTTACCCTGTTGAATGCCCTCTCTCAATTGTACCAAGTTAGGGTCTTCATACTGCCGCGCTTTTACCTCGGCTACCAAGGATGATTCTGATGTATTATGCACGGTGACATCCCCGTCCTCAGAGTATAACAATTTGATTCTCATATTGGCCAGCTGATAAAGCTCTTCAGTCAAATCCCTTCTACCCGCTTCGATTTCCACTAAGCTTCCCATTGACTTACGACTGAGGGCGTCTGCCACAACATTGGCTTTACCGGGATGATACAATATCTCGACGTCGTAGTCTTTCAGTAACTCGAGCCAACGTCGTTGTCTCAAATTCAAATCCTTTGGACTAAAGATATACTGCAAACTTTTGTGATCTGTGTAGATGTCAACATGGACACCGTATAAGTAGAGCCGCCATATCTTCAAAGCATATATTACTGCAGCCAATTCCAAATCATGGGTTGGATAAATTCTTTTCATGCTTCGTCAATTGCCTTGATGCGTAAGCAATCACTTTTCCATGTTGCATCAATACGCATCTCAAACCTATACCTGATGCATCACAATATACCACATATCCTTCTGTTCCCTCTGGAAGAGTAAGCTCTAGCGCGGAGATCAACTGATTCTTTAGCTCCTGGAAGCTACGTTCACACGCGTCGGACCATTGGAAATTAGTGGCATTCCGTGTTAACTTACTCAATGGTGCTGATATAGAGGAAAACCCTTCTACAAACCTTCTATAGTATCCTGCTAGCCCTAAAAGCTGCGGAGTTCTGACGGTGTTGTGGGTCTTGGCCAACTCTTCACTGCATCGATCGTCTGAGTGTCGACACTAATACCCTCATCAGATATTACATGGCCTAGGAATGCTACTGAGTTCAGCTAGAATTCACATTTGGAGAACTTTGCATATAGCTTGCAATCCCGAAGGGTCTGTAATACTATCCGTAGGTGACCCATATGTTCTGTCTCTGAATGGGAATACACTAGAATGTCATCAATGAATACAACGACGGACACATCAATATAAGGCCTGAATACGGTATTCATGAGATCCATAAAAGCTGCCAGGGCATTTGTTAGCCCGAACGACAGTACTAGGAACTCAAAATGCCCATATCTTGTCTGGAAGGCTGTTTTTGGAATATCCTTCTCCTTGACTCTCAACTGAAAATACCCTGAACGTAGGTCAATCTTGGAAAAACATTTGGCACCCTGAAGTAGGTCAAACAGGTCGTCAATTCTTGGAAGTGGGTATTTATTCTTTGCGGTAACCTTATTCAGCTGTTGATAATCAATACACATCCTCAACGACCCGTCTTTCTTCCGCACAAACAAGACTGGCGTACCCCAAGGTGAAGTGCTAGGCCTAATAAAGCCCTTATCCAACAAGTCTTTCAACTGCACCTTCAACTCTCGCAGTTCTGCTGGGGCCATTCTATATGGAGGGATAGAGATCGGGTGAGTATCAGGCAACACATCAATGCCGAACTCAATCTCCCTTTCAGGAGGAAGACCTGGGAGTTCATCTGGGAAAACATCTGGAAATTCACTGACCTCGGGAATTGATTGTAGAGTAGGCGACTTTGCCTCCACATCCATCACACGAACGAGATGTAGATGTAACCCTTTGAGATCATCTTCCTTGCCTTAAGGTAGGAAATAAACCTACCTTTCGGCGTAGCAATGTTCCCTTTCCAGTCAAGGATGGGTTCACCAGGAAATTGAAATCTAACCGTCTTTGTACGACAGTAAACATTTGCATAACATGAAGCCAACCAATCCATTCCCATTATTACATCGAAATCAACCATTTCTAACTCAAATAAATCTGTCGAGGTTTGACGATTACAAATCGTCACGGTGCAACCTCTGTATACCCGTCTGGCAATCACAGAATCTCCTATTGGAGTAGATACCGCAAATGGTTTGCTTATTGATTCAGGTTCGACGCCAAACTTATCAGCCACAAGGGGTGTAACATATGATAATGTGGATCCGGGATCAATCAATGCATATACATCATAAGAAAGCACTGATAATATACCTGTAACCACATCCGGAGATGACTCAAGATCCTGTCGACCTGCTAGAGCATACACTCGATTCTGAATACCACTCGAACTCGACACTGCACCTCTACCTCTACCACGACCTGTTGGCTGCTGAAAACCCCGTGCTGGAGGTCGAATTGATGAGGAAGTACCAAACACAGATCCAGTCGGCTGAGCCATACCACCACCTCCTCTGTTAGGACAATCCCGCATCATATGACCTGGCTGTCCGCAAAAATAACATGCATCAGAACCTCGATGGCATAGTCCAGAATGAGCCCTGCCGCACTGATCACAATGTGGTGTTAGGGGTCTCATCTGGCTGGTATCCCTGTGATGTTGCGAGCCTGATGCCCGCGAACTCTGACCTGGACCCGAATGGGTAAATCGGTCATATCAAGGTCTCTGAAACTGTGGAGGAGCACTAGTTATAGGTGGTGCCGAACTCCTCAAAAACTGGGGCCTGCCACTACTTCTGAAGTCACCAGAATACCCTACAAATCTCGTCCTCTTATGCTGGCCCCTATCCTGCTTCCTCTCTACTCTTTACTGGCGCTTACGATCCTCTAATGTCTGGGCATAAGCCTGAATACGAGAAATATCCATGCCCTCTATCAAGGATGCTGTCGTGCACTCATTTATCAGGTGTGGTCCCAATCCATTTACAAACAAATGAATCCTATCACCCATCTCGGCCACCATGTGGGGAGCATACCTTGCCAAAGAATCAAACTGCATACTATACTCTTGTACACTCATGTTACCTTGTCTAAGGTTCAAGAATTTATCTACTCTGGCTCGTCGTACCTCAACTGGTAAATAGTGATGAAGAAACGTCTCAAAAAATTCCTTCCACACAGGTGGGGAAGCATTTGGACCCCTAGATTTTTCCCAACTATCATACCAGAAAACTGCTAAATCCCGCAACCGATAAGAAGCCAATTCTACTGCCTCCATATCACTAGCGTGCATAACCCGCAGGGTGCGATGAATCTGATCAATAAAAGTCTGCGGGTCCTCCTTGGGGTCTATCCCGGTAAACACTAGGGGATCAAGATTAATAAAATCATGAACTCTGGCATTAACCGGTTCATTAGTAGCATCGATGTTCTGCCTCTGAGTCTGAGAAGCTACCAAGCTAGTCAGCAACTGTACCACCGTCCACAAGTCCTGGTTTGTGGTACCAGATAAAGGAACTGGAGATGCTCAGTGGCTTCTAATGTCTTCCAGGGAAGGAGGAGTAGATGAGGTCCGAGATGGCATCTCACTCTGAGGCTCACTTTGGCCTTCTCTAGCTTGGGGCACCTGACTGGTACCTTCTCCCGCTTCTGTGCCAAGCTGTCTACTACTTGTTTGCTTCCTAGTCGAAGGCATCGCTATAGGAAAACAAGGTGAATATTAGAGACGAACACTTACGACTCAGCTCTACGCACGATCTAGATTTAGGAAGAACATAACAATCCTAAATGTGAGGCAGCCTCCTGATTATAAATGTGGCGCGCTACACACCCATAATCAGGACTCTACTAGACACGGCTCATAGACAATCCCTAGGACACGACCTGCTCTGATACCAAGTTTTGTCACAACCCAAGCCGGAGGGCCGCGACGGGCACCCGGACCCTACCTGCCGAGTGCCGGCATACTTGCTATCTTAGTTTCTTTGCTATCTATGAGGTCGATGATGCCAGTATGAATGGTAACAATAATCATAATACGTTCAAAATTTTTGATAACTACACATTCGTACATATCAGCTGAAGTACAATACAATGATGTGAACATACATATATGATATACCATGGCCAACACGGCCGTCATGCAAAAACTATACAACAAAAGATACAGTTGCCGACAAGGCAATTTCCAACTGTACATGAGTCAACCCACTGTATATTGTCTATGAGCCTCTACAAGAAGACAAACAATGCAACCTGTGTCGGAACAGGGCCCCGACATGCCCAAAATGCCTATGACAAAATGTGTACCAAGACCACGGCAAGTCCGAAGGATGAATTTTGCCAATATCCGCTGAACTGAGCTGCCTACTGTGGCGGGGGAGCTTCGTCTATATGTTTATCCGGACCTGCAGCACGACATGCAGCGTCCACAAGAAAAAGGACATCAGTACGGATAAAGTACTGAGTATGTAAGACAGGAAACATAATATAAGAACTATAATATGCATTAGGATAAGAAACATACAGCCTGTACCATCTGAATGCCTCTGAGGGCAACTAACCATGTCATGCCTGACGTGCATATGCATATACATACATATATATATATATATATATATATATATATATATATATATATATATATATATACACACACATCATATACATATATACGCCTCTGTGGGCCCCATCATCATCATATACATACGCCTCTGTGGGCCTCATCATCATCATATACATACGCCTCTGTGGGCCACATCATCATCATACCCAACTGATCAGTGGTTGCACAATAGGTGCCTGCCCGGCTGACTATAGCACGGCGCGGTAAAGTAAAATAGATGTCGTCTATAGCGCGACTAAGTAGAGTAAAACATATACATATGTATAGTTGCACAATAGGTGCCTGCCCGGCCGACTATAGCGCGGCGCAGTAAAGTAAAATAGATAATGCATGCTGGACTCATGTGAATCATACTTTCATGGTGACGTAAGGTCGAAGAAATAAAAACATATCAATCCCCCCATAAGAGGGCAAACAATATAAGCACTCCTACCTTCTAAGAGTAGAGTATCTTTTGGGGGCTTGTTCATTGTAGGATGTACAATCGGAGTCGTGTAAAAGAAAGGGACGGTCTTACATACCTGGTATTCTCTGTGCCAATTTCAAGCTTCGCACAATCACAATTCCTCAGTCTACAATGAAAGAAACGATTCTATCGTTATCCTCTAAACGCTATCGTCACAATCAACCACAGCCCTAAATTTATATGGTGTTTCTCCACACCCTTCTTCCTCGAAAACACCACAACAATGGTAGTAAGACATGCAACTCAACAAAAACCCAAAACAACCACAACCCAGTCCATTACCACTAGTTAACTTGAACTCATGGCTTCCAATCATCATCCCATGAGTTCTTACATGCATAGAACGAAATACCATGAATTCCCAGAAGAAAGAATGCTATGAAAGGGAGTAGTAACTTACCTTGCATGTGGGATAACTCAGCCCTCTTCCTTGGTTCTTCAACCTCTAGGTCTCACTCTCAATTAGGGCTTGAAAGAGAGGAAAATCAGTTAGGGCTTTTTCCCTAATTCTTCAATCTCTAGATTCTTTCCCCCAATTAGAACTTGAAAGAGAGGGGAATTGATTGGAGCTAGTGTGGATTCTTGGAGAAGGGTTGCAGGGGGGTTCTACTGGGTTTGGGTTTCAGAAAATGGTGAAATAACTAGTCTATGCCCCTTTTATAGGTCAATAAATAAGTGACGCACGTGTCTATCGCCTACCAGTCTGTGATCGCATTTACGTCGCAGAACCAACAGCGGTTCGCATTTTGGACGCAAACCGTGGCCCAGAAATCTGTCTCATTATGCGATGGAGGACGTCTGATTTGCGGTTCGCATTCCAGAAATGCGATCGCACTTATGACCGCATTTCTGGCACTGGTCTTTGTCCAGAAGTCTGTTTTGGTCTGCGATTTCAGTGTCAGATATGCGGCCCGCATGTGAGTTTTGCGGTAGCATACCCAACCTTGCGAAGCCTTTTGCTCTTTTTCTTAACTTTTGAACTCTTTTCTGGTTCTTAGGCCCTATATATAGACTATCTTACAGCATAATCTAACTTACGCAGTTACGGGTTGTAACACTCCCCCCCCCCCCC
>MCJB01028480.1:34394-95211 GCA_002018475.1 Nicotiana obtusifolia
ACTCTCCCCCCCTTAAGAACATTCATCCTCGAATGTATAGGTTTACGGGGATTTTTCTCAACGTACGGTCCTACAAGAATATGTAACTTATGGACATGTATATTACCAGCATATTATCATTTTGCATTAAGAAAGAGTATTCTCAAGTTATTGCTTACCTCGTAAAGACGTTTCTCCTTTCAATGCGTTCTGCATTCCCTCGGCACCCTCATTATCTCTATTCTGGAACAGGTACGAATATTTAGACTTCATCTCTTCCTCTGCCTCCCATGTCATTTCTTCCGTATGTTTGTTCCTCCACAATACCTTAACGGAAGCTACATCCTTTGTTCTTAGCTTGCGGACTTGTCGGTCTAGTATAGCCACTGGTACCTCTTCATATGATAGATCCTCTGTAATCTGTACATCTTTGATAGGGATGAATCGAGAAGGATCTCCGATACATTTTCTTAACATCAACACATGGAATACCGGATGGACAAATTCCAATTCGGATGGCAATTCTAACTCATAAGCCACACGTCCAATTCGTCGAAGGATTTTATACGGACCGATATACCTTGGACTCAGCTTACCTTTCTTCCCAAAACGCATGACACCCTTCATTGGTGAGACTCTCAAGAACACCCAATCACCAACTTCGAACTCCAGATCACGACGTCAGAAATCAGAATAAGACTTTTGCCTGCTTTGTGCTGTCTTCAATCGTTCCTGTATCAACTTCACCTTCTCAATGGCTTGGTGGATCAAATCTGGCCCATATAACTCAGTTTCACCGACTTCGAACCATCCAACTGGTGATCTAAATCTCCTTCCGTATAGTGCCTCGTATGGGGCCATCTTAATACTGGAGTGGTAGCTATTATTGTAGGCAAATTCTATGAGTGGAAGATGGTCATCCCAATTCCCCTTGAAATCCAAGACGCATGCCCGTAGCATATCTTCAAGTGTCTGAATGATACGTTCAGCCTGTTCGTCAGTCTGCGGATGAAATGCTGTGCTGAGGTTCACTTATGTGCCCAAACCCTTCTGGAAAGACTTCAAGTTAGCCATAAATTGAGCTCCTCGGTCTGATATGATAGACACCGGTACACCATGAAGTCTAACAATCTCCTTGATATACAGTTTTGCATAGTCTTCAGCTGTGTAAGTCGTCTTAACTGGCAGAAAATGGGCACATTTTATGAGTCGGTCAACTATTACCCAGATAGAGTCAAACTTATGATAAGAGCGAGGGAATCCTATAACGAAGTCCATATTAATCACCTTCCATTTCCAGGTTGGAATTTCTATATTCTGGAGCAATCCACCAGGTTTCTGATGTTCTATCTTTACCTGTTGACAATTGGGACACTGGGCTACAAATCTTGCAATAGACTTCTTCATGCTATCCCACAAATACTACTCTTTGACATCATGATACATCTTCGTCGAACCGGGGTGGATGGAATATGGGGATTGATGAATCTCCTTCATAATCTTCTCTCGCAACTCGGCCACATTAGGCACACATAATCGGACTTGGCACCTCAGTGTTCCATCCCCTGCAATCTCAAAAGCAAAAATTTTATCCTGCTGAATGCCCTCTCTCAATCGTAATAAGGTGGGATCTTCATATTGGCGTGCTTTTACCTCGGCTACGAGAGATGATTCTGATGTATTATGTACAATAAAACCTCCGTCCTCAGAGTCTAATAATTTGATTCTCATACTGGCTAGCTGATGAAGCTCTTTAGTTAAACCCCATTTACCTGCTTCAATGTGCACTAAGCTTCCCATTGACTTTCGGCTGAGAGCGTCTGCCATCATATTGGCTTTACCGGGATGATATAATATCTCGACATCGTAGTCTTTCAGTAATTCGAGCCAACGTCGCTGTCTCAAATTCAACTCCTTCTGATTGAAGAGGTATTGTAAGCTCTTGTGATCTGTGTAGATGTCAACATGGACGCCGTACAAGTAGTGCCGCCATATCTTCAAAGCATATACTACTGCAGCCAATTCCAAATCATGGGTTGGATAATTATTTTCATTCTTCTTCAATTGCCTTGATGTGTAAGCAATCACCTTCCCATGTTGCATCAATACGCATCCGAAACCTACACCTGAAGCATCACAATATACCACATATCCTTCTGTTCCCTCTGGAAGAGTAAGCACTGGCACGGAGATCAACCGATTCTTTAGCTCTTGGAAACTACGTTCACAAGCGTCGGACCATTGGAATTTGGTAGCTTTCTGTGTTAACTTGGTCAATGGTGCCGATATAGAGAAAAACCTTTCTACAAACCTCCTATAATACCCTGCTAGCCCTAGAAAATTGCGGACTTCTGACGGTGTTGTGGGTCTTGGCCAACTATTTACTGCATCGATCTTCTGAGTATCGACACTAATACCCTCGTCCGAAATCACATGGCCTAGAAAAGCCACTGAGTTCAGCCAGGATTCACATTTGGAGAACTTCGCATATAACTTGCGATCCCGAACGGTCTGCAATACTATCTGCAAGTGACCCGCGTGTTCTGTCTCCGAACGGGAATACACTAGAATGTCATCAATGAATACAACCATGAACACATCAAGATAAGGCCTGAATACAGTATTCATGAGATCCATAAAAGCTGCCGGGGCATTTGTTAGCCCGAACGACATTACCAAGAATTCGAAATGCCCATATCTCGTCCGAAAGGCTATTTTTGGAATATCCTTCTCCTTGACCCTCACCTGGAAGTACCCTGAACGTAGGTCAATCTTGGAAAAGTACTTGGCACCCTGAAGTTGGTCGAACAGGTCGTCAATCCTTGGAAGTGGATATTTATTCTTTATAGTAACTTTATTCAACTGGCAATAATCAATACACATCCTTAACGACCCGTCTTTCTTCCGCACAAACAAGACTGGCGCATCCCAAGGTGAAGTGCTAGGCCTAATGAAGCCCTTATCCAGCAAGTCCTTTAGCTGCAACTTCAACTCTCGCAATTCTATCGGGGCCATTCTATATGGAGGAATAGAAATCGGATGAGTATCAGGCAACACATCAATGCCAAACTCAATCTCCCTTTCAGGAGGAAGACCTGGGAGTTCATCTGGGAAAACATCTGGAAATTCACTGACCACGGGGATTGATTGTAGAGTAGGTGGCTTCACTTCCACATCAATCACACGAACGATATGATAGATGTAACCCCTTGAGATCATCTTCCTTGCCTTAAGATAGGAAATAAACCTACCTTCGGGCATAGCAACGTTCCCCTTCCATTCAAGGATGGGTTCACCAGGAAATTGAAATCTAACCGTCTTCGTACGACAGTCAACATTTGCATAACATGAAGCCAACCAATCCGTTCCCATTATTACATCGAAATCAACCATTTCTAACTCAAATAAATCTGCCAAGGTTTGACGACTGCAAATCGTCACAGTACAACCCTTGTATACCCTTCTAGCAATCACAGATTCCCCTATCGGAGTAGATACCGCAAATGGTTTACTTATTAATTCAGGTTTGACGCCAAACTTATCAGCCACAAGGGGTGTAACATATGACAATGTAGATCGGGGATCAATTAATGCATATACATCATAAGAAAGCACTGATAATATACCTGTAACAACATCCAGAAATGACTCGAGATCCTGCCGGCCTGCTAGAGCATAAATTCGATTTTGAATACCACTCGAACTCGGCACAGCACCTCTACCTCTACCACGACCTGCTGGCTGCTGAAAACCCCGTGCTGGAGGTCGAATTGATGAGGAAGAACCAGATAAAGATCCAGTCAGCTGAGCCATACCACCACCTCCTCTGTTAGGACAATCCCGCAATCATATGGCCAGGCTGTCTGCAAGAATAACATGCATCAGAACCTCGACGGCAAAGTCCAGAATGGGCCCTACCGCACTGATCACAACGTGGTGTTAGGGGTCTCGACTGGCTGGTATCCCTGTGATGTTGCGAGCCTGATGCCCGCGAACTCTGTCCTAGACCCGAATAGGTAAGTCGATCATACCGAGGTCTCTGAAACTGTGGAGGAGAACTAGTTTCAGGTGGTGTCGAACTCCTCGAAAAGTGGGGCCTTCCACTACTTCTGAAGTCACCAGAATACCCTGCAAATCTCGTCCTCTTATACTGGCCCCTATCCTGCTCCCTGTCTACTCTTTGCTGGCGCTTATGATCCTCTAATGTCTGGGCATAAGCCTGAATACGAGAAATATCCATGCCCTCTATCAAGGATGTTGTCGTGCACTCGTTTATCAGATGTGGTCCTAATCCGTTCACAAACAAATAAACCCTATCACCCATCTCGGCCACCATATGGGGAGCATACCTTTCCAAAGAGTCAAACTGCACATTGTACTCTCATACACTCATGTTACCTTGTCTAAGGTTCAAGAATTTATCAGCTCTGGCTCTTCGTACCCCAACTGGTAAATAGTGACGAAGAAACGCCTCAGAAAATTCCTTCCACACAGGTGGGGAAGCATTCGAACCCCTAGATTTTTCCCAACTATCATACCAGAAAACTGCTAAATCCCGCAACCGATAAGAAGCCAATTCTACTGCCTCCGTATCACTAGCATGCATAATTTGCAGTGTGCGATGAATCTGATCAATAAAAGTCTGCGGGTCCTCCTTAGGGTTTGATCCGATAAACATTGGAGGATCTAGATTAATAAAATCACGAACTCTGGTACTAACCGGTCTATCAGTAGCGCCGGTATTCTGCCTCTGAGTCTGAGAATCTACCAAGCTCGTCAACAACTGTACCGCAGTCCACAAATCCTGGTCTGTAGTACCAGATAGAGGGACTGGAGATGCTGAGTGACTTCTAATGTCCTCTGGGGAAGGTGGAGTAGATGAGGTTCGAGATGGCATCTCGCTCTGAGGCTCACCTTGGCCTTCTCAAGCTTGGGGCACCTGACTGGTACCCTCTCCCGCTTCTGTGCCAAGCCGTCTACTACTTGTTTGCTTCCTAGTCGAAGGCATGCTGTAGGAAAACAAGGCGAATATTAGAAACGAACACTTACGACTCAGCTCTACGCACGATCTAGATTTAGGAAGAAGGTAACAACTCCTAAATGTCATGTAGCCTCCTGATTATAAATGTGGCGCACTACACACCCATAATCAGGACTCTACTAGACACGGCTCATAGACAATCCCTAGGACACAACCTGCTCTGATACCAAATTTTGTCACGACCCAAGCCGGAGGGCTACGATGGGCACCCGGACCCTACCTACCGAGTGCCGGCATACCTGTTATCTTACTTTTTTGTTATCTATGAGGTCGATGATGCCAGTATGAATGGTAGAAATAATCATAATCGACTGAAACTTTTCGATAACTACATATTCATACATATCAGCTGAAGTACCATACAATGACATGAACATACTGATATACATAACAAGGCCAACAAGGCTGTAATGCAAAAGCTATACAACAAAATACATTTGCCGACGAGGCAATACAACTATACCTAAGTCAACCCATTGTCTATTGTCTATGAGCCTCTACAAGAAGACAAACAATGCAACCTGTGTCGGAACAGGGCCCCGACATACCCAAAATGCATATGACAAAATGCGTACCAAGACCACGGCAAGTCCGAAGGATGAATCTTGCCAATATCCACTGAACTGAGCAGCCTACTGTGGCGGGGGAGCTTCATCTATATGTCTATCCGGACCTGCAGCACGACATGCAGCGTCCACAAGCAAAAGGACGTCAGTACGGATAAAGTACTGAGTATGTAAGACAGGAAACATAATATAAGAACGGTAATATGCATCAGGATAAGGAACATACAACCTGTACCATCTGAATGCCTCTGAGGGCAACTAACCATGTCATGCCTGACGTGCATATGCATATATATATATATATATATATTAATCATATACATATATACGCCTCTGTGGGCCTCATCATTATCATATACATATGCCTCTGCGGGCCTCATCATCATCATACCCAACTGATCAGTGGTTGCAGAATAGGTGCCTGCCCGGCCGACTATAACGCAGCGCAGTAAAGTAAAATAGAAAATGCATGCTGGACTCATGTGAATCATACTTTCATGGTGACGTAAGGTCGAAGAAATAAAAACATATCAATCCTCCCATAAGAGGGGAAACAATATAAGCACTCCTACCTTCTAAGAGTAGAGTATCTTTTGGAGACTTTTTCATTGTAGGATGTACAATCGGAGTCGTGTAAAAGAAAGGGACGGTCTTACATACCTGGTATTCTCTGCGCCAATTTCAAGCTTCGCACAATCACAATTCCTTAGTCTACAATGAAAGAAACGATTCTATCGTTATTCTCTAAACATTATCGTCACAATCAACCACAGCCCTAAATTTATATGGTGTTTCTCCACACCCTTCTTCCTCTAAAACTCCACAACAATGGTAGTAAGACATGCAACTCAACAACAATCCAAAACAACCACAACCCAGTCCATTACCACTAGTTAACTTGAACCCATGGCTTCCAATCATCATCCCATGAGTTCTTACATGCATAGAACGAAATACCATGAATTCCCAGGAGAAAGAATGCATGAAAGGGAGTAGTAACTTACCTTGCATGTGGGATAACTCAGCCCTCTTCCTTGGTTCTTCAACCTCTAGGTCTCACTCTCAATTAAGGCTTAAAAGAGAGGAAAATCAGTTAGGGCTTTTTCCTTATTTCTTCAATCTCTAGATTCTTTCCCCCAATTAGAACTTGAAAGAGAGGGGAATTGATTGGGGCTAGTGTGGGATTCTTGGAGAAAGGTTGCAAGGGGGTTCCACTGGGTTTGGGTTTCAGAAAATGGTGAAATAACTGGTCTATGCCCCTTTTATAGGTCAGTAAATAAGTGACGCACGTGTCTGTCGCCTACCAGTCTGCGATCGCATTTACGTCGCAGAACCAACATGCGGGCGTATTTTTGACGCGAACCGTGGTCCAGAAATCTGTCTCATTATGCGATGGAGGACGTCTAATTTGCGGTTCCCATTCCAGAAATGCGATCGCACTTATGACCTCATTTCTGGCACTGGTCTTTGTCCAGAAGTCTGTTTTGGTCTGCGATTTCAGTGTCAGATATGCGGCCCGCATGTGAGTTTTGCGGTAGCATACCCAACCTTGCGAAGCCTTTTGCTCTTTTTCTTAACTTTTGAACTCTTTTCTGGTTCTTAGGCCCTATATATAGACTATCTTACAGCGTAATCTAACGTACACAGTTACGGGTTGTAACAAGTAGGCCAATCTCAAATAGCTTCAACCTTAGATTCATCTATCTCAACACCATTAATACTTACAGCAAATCCCAAAAATACAACTCTCTCCACACAAAAGGCACACTTCTTATAATTAACATATAGCTTTTCAGCTCTCAACTCTTCAAACACTTGCCTTAAGTTATCAACATGGTCATCTAAACTTCTACTATAAATCAGAATATCATCAAAGTAGACGAACACAAACTTATTAATAAACGGTTTAAGCACATGATTCATTAGTCACATGAACGTACTAGGTGCATTGGAGAGACCAAAAGGCATCACCAACCTTTCATATTGACCGAACTTGGTCTTGAATGCAGTTTTCCACTCATCACCCGTTTTCATACGGACTTAATGGTAACCGAACCTAAGATCAATTTTAGAAAACACACTTGAACCACTTAACTCATCCAGCATGTCATCTAATATAGGTATAGGATGATGATACTTTACCGTTATTTTGTTGACGGCTTGGCAATCAACACTCATCCTCCAGGTGCTGTCTTTCTTTGGAACTAAGATCACGGGTACGGCACACGGACTTAGACTCTCTCGAACTAGCCCCATAGTCAATAGCCCATCCACTTGCCGTTGGAACTCCTTAATATCTTGTGGATTGCTTCTATATGCGGGTTTGTTCGGAATTTGTGACCCCAGAACAAAGTCAATTTGGTGTTCTATCCCCCTCAACGAAGGCAGTCCACTCGGCATCTCCTTGGGAAACATGTCCCTATATTCCTGCAAAACATCATTAACAACACTAGGCAAGGAATGAACGTTAGTAGAAACTTCATCGTCACACTCAACCAAATCAGCTCCTTTATCTTCCTAAATCTCCTCATCACTCTCCACCTAACAAACAGTACCATCATGTTCAGCTCTTAATGTAGAACCATCACTAGTTCCTTCCCCGGCATTCTTCCAAGTACTAGTGGTTCTTTCAAGGTTCTCCATTCGAACATTAAGCGCCCTTACTTCAGCCCAAAGCTCGACTAAAGTAATGTCTAGCACAACCTTTTCTCCTTCCGTAACCATGGACCTGCAAAAGAAACAAGACTATAGAATGTGTTAAGATTATTAAAATACTCTCTCTCACTTTTGAATGATTTTCGGGTTCACTCAAATTTCGGGTAGGATTTCGCACTTGTCTTCAAATTGGCTTCCTCTAATTGATCAAGTTCCTTAGCGACCTTTAAAATTCACAAGTTCAATAGTTTCTTCGGGGTGAGTGAATTTATGTGACTCGATAGGCGGACAGCTTTTTAAGTGAGCACAAGAAGCCAAGAATTATCTACGAAAGTGGAAATTCTGAGTTTTAGCACGAGGTCCTACAAGCTCAAAAATTAGTAAATACTTAAGTAGGAAATTACCTAAGAATTACTAATTAGAATTAATGTAATCAAGAAAGGAATTTCGAATGAGTAGAAGAAAGAAAATTTTAGAAGCTTTCCCACTTTAGTTTGGAGAAGATCAATCCTCTCTCCTTAGCTCTTAGGATTTCGGCCCCCCTTCTCCCTTTTCAACACAATTTCAACTCCTTGAAACTTCTCCCTTTTTGGATTGGGAGTTGTTTCCTTCTTAGAATAGAATTAGGATTTCCTATTCCTCCTCCTTTTCCTCCCAAATTCAGCCCTCTCTCTTCTCTCTTCACATGTTTTCAGGACCTTGCAAGAACAATCAAATTAATGTTCAAGAACTTCAAGAATGCAAGGAAGATTCGTTAAGAACGTTTGAGGATTCAAGATCCTATTCAAGAACAACACAAAATTCTTCAAGAACTACAATTGTAACTCCAAGAACTTCAAGATTCTTGAGTTTCACGTGACTACCTTTAAGAACAACAATTTTGGGCATTCAAGAACTTCAAGACTTTCAAGATCAAACGTGCACTTCAAGATTCCAACTAGAGTTTCACGATTTCAAGATTATCGGTTTCTAACTATCAAGACTTCAAGATTTCAACCCTAGATGTTTTAGCAACTTCAATCAACAACAATTCTTGATTTTTCTTTTCTTTTCTTTTTTGTCACATTTTTCTTCTTCTTCTTCTTCTTCTTCTTCTTCTTCTTCTTCTTCTTCTTCTTCTTCTTCTTCTTCTTCTTCTTCTTCTTTTGATCAAAAACGAAATTAACGAAAGAACCTAAACTAAGGCAGGAAGAACAGGATTGAAATTATAGTAAAAATCCGTTCCAATCTATGATGCCAACTGATGCAATAAAAAACTTCGAAAACAAGATAAAAAAGCCCAGTAATCTCATTAACTGAGGGCAAGCAAAAGTGGAAAAAGACCCCAACCACCAAAGAGAAATGCGGCACGGATCTCGGTAAAAATATTTGATGCAGCCTTTGGTAAGTTCCTGGAAACTAATACAAAAAGAAAGATAATTTCGATACAATCAGAGTTCATAAATAGGAAAAAGCAACACTTGGTAATGAGAATAAGGCTAATCGGAATAATACTAACATTTTTTCTAGGTTTTCCAACACCCAGTCCCTACAGTACCAACCTAGATGGAATGTAAGAAGAAAGGCGGGGTCCAATTCAGTAGAGACCCGCATCAACTAAGATATAGACCCCAATCAAGAACCAAGCCTTTTGAAAGCGGCCCCCATCTTCGAAAACAAAACCCTGAAAGACACAGGACAAGAATCTAATTGGGGGTCAGACGAAAGAGCCAATATTGGTCCACAACAACACCCATAAGTCCACCATAGAAGCCCAACTCAAAAAGGGGCACACCCACCCCACCAAAGAATCCTATCACAATAGCTCTTTAACACCTATTTACCCCCAACCAGACCTCCCTAGTAAAAAAATCTCACCATAATCAATGGCTAATCAAGTGCAACACCCATAGAATCATCATATCAGCTCAAGTGATGTGACATTTTTTGTCGCGTCACAAGGATTTACTATTAATTTCATATCCCTGGTATTAGTCGCAAACCAAAGATGCACAGATGGAAACCCATTTTAATCCAAATTTAGGACCTACTATCATCCATTCCTTGTCAAAATCAGCCATCAAGATCGACCAAAGAGACAAAGCAAAAAAAACCCAAAAATACCTCCCAACTACTACTAATTACCATCACCACCGGACCAGACACCAGCATCATGGCTGGAACTAGCACTGCAGGCGCAGGGACTCATTTACAACTTCCTTTTGGGGAATCGGCCGATAACACTTATCACCTAAAACCTAGCACACCTGGCACGAGTAATAATGGAGGCAAAAAAACCAGGGATTGGTAAATCTTAGAACCCAGCAAATGGGCAAAAGCAAATTCACCTATGGAAAACATCGAAAAGGAAATAAATAAAGTGTTGGATCTTCTAAAAGGCAAGAACAACAAAGAAGTGGAACAGTCAAAAAACAATTATGGACCACTAAGGACATACTCCCTTCTTTTGGACACTATAATAGCAATAGAGTAGGTGGACTGCAGCGAGATACTAATCCTCATATTCCCCTAAGACGTAACAAAATGTCGATGGGATAGGAACTCTTCAGAGTCAAGGCTTAGACAAACTACTGGTCACCCTAACCCTAGTTCTACATAGCACATGTCTACAGAAGAAGGAGCCCTCTCTGAAGGGGAAAGAGAAGGCACAGATGATAGAAACACCCAACACACCCACAGTTACTAATGAACAATGCAGAGTTTCATAGTTATTGTGCAGCGATGGCGCAACTGCACAAGCCTATAATGCTGGTCCTTCTAGAGACCAGAATGGCCGACCACAAAAAGCTAACAAAGGAACTACAATTCAATCTTCACGTTCAATTATTTGTTGTTGGCCAGTCTGGAGACATTGTCATCATGTGGAAGGAGGATTTCCTGCAGATTGAGTCTACTACCCCTCAAGGTATTCATATCATGGTAAAGGTAAAACCCTCTCCTAACTCATGGCTCTTTTCTGCTATTTATGCTAGTAACCATATGTCTGGTAGGAAGAAGCTTTGGGACCACTTATATGATATCTCTATAAGTTTTAATGGTAGTTGGTTTATAGGAGGAGACTTCAATTAGGTCATCAAAACTAGAGATAAATTTATTAGCATTAGTATTAACACTAATAGAAGTAACCTATTTTGGAACTTCCTAAATCAGTGTAAGCTAGTTGACCTAAGCTATAAAAGAAGTAAGTACACCTTGACTAATAAGAGATATAGAAACAGGAATAACCTAATTCTTGAAAGACTAGATAGGTGTTTTGCTAATGACTTCTAGATTACTGAGTACCCTGAGGTCACTATGACTTATCTACCTAAGACTCACTCAGACCGCTGCCTTTACTCATACAGTTAAAAAATGATATTAGGCCTAGTAACGCTAAGCCTTTCAGGTTTGTGTCCATGTGGTGTAGCCATCCCTCTTTCCCTACCCTAGTCTAAGATTTCTTCTCTACTAATAAAACTTCATCCAAGCCAATCATCAATTCAATGGGTGCTATATAATGGAACAAGAACACCTTTGACAATATCTTCTCCAAGAAAAATAGGCATATGTCTAGAATAGCTTACATCCAAAAATTCCCCCACCACCATCACAGTCATTTACTCTTAAATCTAAAGGCCAAACTGATTGAGATATATAACCACATTCTTAAGAATAAGGAATATTTTTGGAAGTTACAGTCTAGAATTTGCTGGCTAGCTGATGGGGATGCCAACACTAGATTTTTTAATACTTTCACCCTCAATAGAAGAAGGAGGAATAGAATATTCTCTCTTAGAGATGAAGATGGGAATTGTCAACATGACTAGCGTGATATGAAGCATTCCATCTTAAACTACTTCAATTGCCTCTACACCTCTTCCCGTACACAATTCCCTCTCCCGACCTCCAACTCCCATGGCCAGGAACACATTATCTCCAACCTCTAAAGGGATAACCTAGCTTTCCCCATAAGAGATAGTGAGGTCAATCAACCCATATTCTCCTTCAAACCCTTCAAAGCTGCAGGCTCTAATAGTCTACACCCTTTCTTTTATCAAAATTACTAGAGATAGTGGGAAAGCTATCATTAAGTTCTATAGGAACTCATTTGACTCTCAAAGCATGCACTCCACTATGAATGCCACACTTTTGTGTCTTATCCCTAAGTATCCAAATGTTGCTATGCTAAAATTTTTGACCTATTGGGCTTTGTGATACAATCTATAAATAATGACAAAGATTATTGTTAATAGGATTAAGCCCTATATTTATGATATTATTAGTCCAGTCAAGCTAGTTTTCTATTCAATAGGAGAGCTTCTGACAATGCTATCATTGTCGAAGAATATATTACCCACTTTAAGAAGATGAAAGGCAAAAATTCCAACATGATCCTGAAAATTGACCTGGGAAAAACTTTTGACATGCTAGCATGGTCTTTCATTAGAGACACCCTTCATGCTTTCAATTTTTCCACTATCCTCGTCAAGCTTATTTTCTCTTGTGTCGGCTCATTTTTCATCTCCATACTGATTAATGAAGGACAGACTGCTTCTTTGGGCCTACTAGGGGTATTAGACAAGGAGACCATATCTCTCCCTATCTCTTTATCCTTTGCATGGAAAGGCTCTCTAGGCTCATTGACAAACCTGTTGATGCCAAGGAATGATTTCCATTTAGCATCAGCATGGTTGGTCCCAAGATCTATCATCTTTTCTTTGCTGCTGACTTAACTCTATTTGCTAGAGCTAATGCAAAAATTTGTAGCACCATCACCCATACTCTTTACTCCTTCAATGAAGTCTTTGGTCAGAAAATAAATTTATTAAAGTCCAAAGTCATCTTCTCTTCTAATTGCAAACCTGATCACGTCTTAAATCACTCTGTCAATCTCTCCATGCAACCCAGCAGTTCCTTTGGCAAATACCCGAGCTTTTCAATTTTTCACAAAAAGCCTACAACTGTGATTTTTAATTCATCACAGACAACATGCATTCAAAGTTAGCTGGCTGGAAAAGTACTTACCTGAACATGACAAGTAGAACTATATTGGCTAAAGCCTCTCTTAGTAGTATTCCTAGCCATATCATGCAATTCACTAAACTGTCATCCCACACTATTAAGCTGATCAATAGAATCCAAAGGAACTTTATTGGGGAACTACCCCTGCTAAATAAAATGCGCCTTGTAAGCTAGGAGACTGTCACAAAGCCCAAACGTAAAGGGGGACCTTGGTATTCAAAAAGTCGAGTGTAAGAACAGAGCGTTGCATAGTGGGCTAGCCTAAAGGATTTTCTATAAACCTACCCCCATCTAGGCTAGAGTCCTGATATCCAAACACTCAATTGGACTCAAATACCGAAGAAAGCCAAGTCCCCCATTTGGCAGTGTATTCTACATGGCTAGAATACTTGTGGAGATACAGTAAAATTGGTAGTCACAAAGGTGATAGAGTCAATTTCCTTCATAATGTTTGAATCCCCAACAACAACTCCATTAGAAGCATGATTGAGGGTCCCCTCACCATCACATGATCAGCCCATGAAGGTTGCAAGTTCTTACAACAATGGTAACTCGAGCACTTCTTCTTTGTCTATCTCTCTTCCGGAAAATTTCATCAACACCCTCAAGTCCATCATCATTCTCAGTGCCAGTATTAAAGATGATAAAATGATATGGGGGCTTACCGATCATGGTATTTTTCCAGCACTAGATCAACCTACCATTTACTTGTCTCCAAACCCTCTTTACTTCAGCTAGCTCCACCAAAAACTTTAGCTGGATCTGGAACTTAAAATACCTAACAAGAATGAGATCTTCTTTTGGCTCCTCCAGCATGAAACCCACTAGTGCTTTTCTCTAGAAAATTAGTGTCAATAGTGACCCTATCCGTGGCTTTTGCTCCAACAACATCGAAATTATTACACATATCTTCTTTGAATGTCCAAATGCAAAACTGTTCTGGGATAGCCTTAGTCTTCTTTGCACCAATGACTACCGTCAAAATGATCTCATAAATCTTCACTATCCAAGCTTGGCCACATACATGGAACAAGTTAAGGAAAAAGCCCTTCAACAATAACTTGTCCTGTGAGGTTCATCTCTCTTTTTACTTTTGACCTGGAAATCACAATCTTTTTAACGAAAAAGGGACCCTACAGTTATGATCCTATTATTTCTGAGTACAGGTTGCTGGTGATAGAAACTCGCTTTACTGAAAATAGCTACTAAGTCAACTGAGGTTATAAGAATGCTAAAATTGGGCAATGACATTTATGATCGTATCATTTTTTATTACAGGTTGCTGATCCAAAAACTAGACAGAACAACGATCAAGCACAGTTACAAGAAGTAGAATAGAGTAACTGATCTTTTGACAAAAGAAGGAGTCAATAAAGAAGTCTTTAGAAGATTGATCATGCTGGTAATTCCTCTTCTGTTTTCAAATGAAGCTTTTTGGCCAGATATTCTAAAAACTTCTTTTTGTAGACATGTTTTGAAATGTAATAGAAACAACCTTCATGCTTTGGCTCAGTATCTTAATTTAATAGGAGATCCAAATACCTCCTTTGATGTATCCATTCAAACAAGCTAGTTGTATAAATGTATCCTATAAGAAAAAAAAAAAAAAGAGTATGGCGCATCAAAATCGCATTTATATCTAGCTCGTTCCGCAACTGCTACCCTTTATCCATGGGAAAGATTTCATTGGTTGTCGTCCAATTGAAGGTGTGTTGCATAAAAGTTACTAAAATTTTATTTGTCTCTTAAAAATGATCCAAATAGAGGTTCATTGTACAAAAGCTATTGTTTCAATTTTTTCACTTAAAAATCATCTAACTAAATCCCAATTAACTTTTTTTTTTTAAAAAAGGACTGGAATTTATATATTTTTCACCAAAAATCTGATGTGGTAGGCTGCATCATATACTACTTAACACCCCAAATGTATTAACCCATTTTAAAGACTGACCTTTTGACAAATATTAATCATTAAAACTTAAAAGTGAACCTCACCCCATTCCTGCAAGAATGTTAATAATACAGAACCTGATGTTCTAGAGCATTGCAATTTATTTTAAAAACATATTTAAAGTTTTTATTCTAAAGGATTTTTTTAAAATTATATTCATAAAATTAGCTAAAATAAATACAGAGATATCAGAAAGATAAATGAGTTGTACAAACAATGACCAAAAACTAGAATTAATTAGAAATCAAATTTTTTCCAAACTTGGAATCAAAATGAAAAATCAATGAAAAAGCTTTAGTTATTGGGAAGTGAAAAATTAAAAATGAAATAATATACAGGAAGTTGACGTAGATTTTGGTGGAAAAATATCTAAATTCCGGCCTGTTTTATTTATGAGTTAGCCGAGGTTCAGTTGGATGATCTATAAGTGATAAAAATTAGAATAATGACATTTGTGGGATGAACTTTCATTTGGATGATTTAAAAATGACAAAATTAGCATATTAACTTTTATATGATGAACCTTTACTTGGATGACCAGTAATAAACTATCCCTTGATCAATTTACCCAAAATGAATCTGTTGGCCCCGTTGACTACTTCTTCAAATTGTAAACTAAATATTCTTCGAGAGTTACGTTATAGTTTTACTTACTGTTTCAAGTTAAAAGAAAAATCGAAAATCAAGTAATCACATTGATAAATTTGTGAGCAGTAATAACCTGCCTAACGATTGAGCTGATACCTTCCTGTAAATTGAAGTTTAGAGTTGCATCAACTTATTAGCCTCAATAAGTTCTTACTCTCGGAGTCGTTTGGTTGAATGTACGGGGGTAATTATTTCCATTATAAAATTTTGAATAAGATATTATATAATATTTAATTAATCGCATAAGAAAAAGATAATTTTAAACTAGCAAATGCATTGGCTGGCAGTATTAAATTAAATAATATAATTGCATTAAGTTATCACGTGATAGAATATGGATTAAGAATACGTGTTAGTAGCGCGAGGATCAAACTAGTTTAAGACATAAATGCCCTTTTATAATTAGTATTTCATGTGTGACAATCTTTTTATTATTAATTAAAGCATTATAATTCCTTCATTTAATTACTGCATAAATAATTCGTATACTATAACTCTCATTATAACTAGTATGTGAATCAAATAATCCTTATTATTAGCCACCAATAATCAAGCACAATGATGAAAAAGAGGAGCCATAGAATAGATTGTAACTCGCGAGAATTTGCCTAGTTCAACATAATCTTCAAGATTAAGAGCCAGTTTGGAAGTGATGGGTCCATCTCATTCAAAATTCAAAATAATAGGTATGTGCCTAAAGAAAATTCTTTTAATTTGATAGCCAACTTTATTTAATTTCTTTGATTTGATAGTCAACTTCGTTGAATTGTCAACATTGAAGAAAAAGAAGGAAAAGTATGTGCAAATTGTCAAATACAGTAGGCTTTAGAGAGTGGGGCTTCGGCGATAAAAGGAGAGCTTCAGCTCTCATTCTATACACCAATAAAGAGAGAAAGAAAGAGTGAGGTTTCACAGACAATGTATAAGAAAATAGTCTGTGAGAAAAATAGAGAATGAGCATATTGTAATGGGGTGGGAATATCAAAAGAGGGTATTTCTTTTGAGTGTTGTAGTGGTCTTTGGAGTATTTTACTCGGACCTACAAAATATAAAATTTCTTACTATAGTGATATCAGTTGCTCGTCTCAGGGACGTGATTTTTTCCATTATTCAAAAGGGTTTTTCACGTAAAAATCTTGGTGTCATTGTCACTCTTTTATTCTTGTTAATTACCGTATCTCGGTGCTACATTATTATTCTGCTTTTATTACTATGAATATTATTTATGTAGGGAATTTTATTCCCAATAACTAGTATCAGAGCACAGGTTCTAATCGTTCACAGAAATACTATTCACTGTCGGTAGTACTATACTCACCAAGGGATCATTGGTGATTGCAAAGGGAGTTGCTCGTGGCACGATATACAGGACAAATGCAGAAATATGCCAAGGTGAATTGAACGCGTCACAAGATGAGATTTCTGTAGATTTGTGGCACAAAAGGATGGGTCATATGAGCCAGAAGGGATTGCAGATTCTTGCCAAGAAATCAATCATTTCTTATGCCAAGGTACAACGGTAAAACCTTGTGACTACTGTTTATTTGGTAAGCAGCATAGAGTCTCATTTCTGACATCGTGTGAAAGAAATTTGAATATACTTGATTTGGTATATTCTGATGTTTGTGGTACAATGGAAATTGAATCAATAAGCGGTAACAAATATTTTGTTACTTTTATTGATGAGGCTTCATGAAGTATGGGTTTATATTTTGAAAATCAAAGATCAGGTGTTTCACGTTTTCCCGAAGTTTCATACTTTGGTGGAAAGGGAGACAGGCCAAAAGCTAAAGCGTCTCCGAAGTGACAATGGGAGTGAGTACACTTCAAGGGAATTTGAAGAGTACTGTTCGAGCCATGGGATCAGACATGAAAAGACAGTTCCTGGAACCCCACAACACAATGGTGTAGCCGAAAGGATGAACTGCACCATTATGGAGAAGGTGAGAAGCATGCTCAGAATGGCTAAACTGCCTTAAGTCATTTTGGGGTGAAGCAATTCAGACAGCCTGTTATCTGATCAATAGGAGTCCATCAATTCTGTTGGCCTTTGATGTCCCAGAGAGAGTTTGGACCAACAAGGAGGTGTCCTACTCGCATATGAAGGTGTTCGGTTGTGAGCTTTTGCACATGTACCAAAGGAGCAGAGAACAAAACTGGATGATAAATCTGTTCCCTTCATATTCATTGGGCATGGAAATGAAGAGTTCGGGTATGATTGTGGGATCCTGTAAAGAAGGAGGTCATCAAAAGCAAAGATGTAGTCTTTCGAGAAAGTGAAGTTGGAACTGCTGATGATATGCCAAATAAAGACAAGAATGGTATAATTCCTAATCTTGTTACTATTCCTTCTACTTCTAACAACCCCACAAGTGCAGAAAGTAGGACCAACTAGGTTGCCGAGCAGGGGGGCAACCTGGTGAGGTTATTGAGCAGGGGGAGCAACTTGATGTTGATGTTGAACAAATGGAGTACCCCATTCAGGTAGAAGAACAACATCAGCCTTTGAGGAGATCAGAGAGGCCAAGGATAGAGTCATGCAAGTATCCTTCCACAAAGTATGTTCTCATCAGTGATGAAGGGGAGCCAAAAAGTCTTAAGGAGGTGCTATCTCATCCAGAAAAGAACCAGTGGATGAAAGCCTTGCAAGAGGAGATAGAATCTCTACAAAAAAATGACACGTACAAGCTGGTTGAAATTTCAAAGAGAAAAAGACCACTCAAATGCAAATGGGTCTTTTAACTCAAGAAAGATGGAAATGGCAAGTTGGTCAGATACAAAGCTCGATTGGTGGTAAAAGACTTCGAATAGAAGAAAGGTATTGATTTTGACGAAATTTTCTCACCTGTTGTCAAAATGACTTCTATTCGAATAATTTTGAGCTTAGCAGCTAACCTAGATCTTGAAATGGAGCAGTTGGACGTGAAAACTGCATTTCTTCGTGGAGATTTGAAAGAGGAGATCTATATGGAGCAGCCAGAAGGATTTGAAGTAGCTGAAAGGAAATACATGGTGTGCAAATTGAATAAGAGTCTTTATGGATTGAAGGAGGCACCAAGGTAGTGGTACATGAAGTTTGACTCATTCATGAAAATTCAAACATACATATAGACCTATTCTGATCCATATGTATACTTCAAAAAAATTTATGAGAATAACTTTATTATATTATTGTTGTATGTGGAAGACATATTAATTGTAGGAAAAGACAAGGGGCTGATCGCAAAGTTGAAGGGAGATTTGTCCAAGTCATTTAATATGAAAGACTTGGGCCCAGCACAACAAATTATGGGTATGAAGATAGTTCGAGAGCGAACAAGCAGAAAGTTGTAGCTGTCTCAGGAGAAGTGCATTGAACGTGTACTAGAACATTTCAACATGAAGAATACTAAGCCCGTCAGCACACCTCTTGCTGGTCATCTAAAGTTGAGCAAGAATATGTGTCCTACAACAGTGAAGGAGAAAGAGAACATGGCTAGAGTCCTTATTCCTCAGCAGTCGAAAGCTTGATGTATGCAATAGTATGCACGAGACCTGATATTGCTCATGCAGTTGGTGTTGTCAGCAGATTCCTTGAAAATCCTAGAAAGGAACATTGGGAAGAAGTCAAGTGGATACTCAGGTACTTAAGAGGTACTGTAGGAGATTGCTTGTATTTTGGAGGATCTGATCCAATCTTGAAAGGCTACACGGATGCTGATATGACTGGTGATACAGATAAAAGAAAATGCACTACTGGATATCTATTTACTTTTTCAGGGGGAGTTATATCATGGCAGTCTAAATTGCAGAAGTGTGTTGCACTTTCAACAACTGAAGCAGAGTACATTGTCGCTGCAGAAGCTGGCAAGGAGATGGTATGGCTCAAGTGGTTTCTTCAAGAGCTTAAATTGCATCAAAAGGATTATGTCGTCTATTGTGACAATCAAAGTGCAATAGACTTGAGCAAGAACCATGCAAGGACCAAATACATCGACGTGAGATATCACTGGATTCGAGAAATGTTGGAGAATGAATCTCTAAAAGTCTTGAAGATTTCTACAAGTGAGAATCCCTCAGATATGCTGACCAAGGTGGTACCAAGAGAAAAGTTCGAATTGTGAAAAGAACTTGTCAGTATGCACTCAAGTTAAAAGTTTGGTGTTACCTCCTCTAGATGAATGAGACTGGAGAAGGAGATTGATGGGGTCCATCTCATTCAAAATCCAAAGTAATAGGCATATGCCTAAGGAAAATTTCTTTTGGTTTGGTAGCCAACTTTAGTTAATTTCTTTGGTTTTGATAGCCAACTTTGTTGAATTGTCAACATTGAAGAAAAAGAAGGAAAAGTGTGTGCAAATTGTCAAATATAGCAGGCTTTAGAGAGTGAAACTTCGGCTATAAAAGGAGAGCTTTAGCTCTCATTTCTATACACCAACAAAGAGAGAAAGAAAGAGTGAAGTTTCACAGACAAGGTATAAGAAAATAGTCTGTAAGAAAAATAGAGAGTGAACAATATTGTAGTGAGGTAGGAATATCAAAAGAGGATTTTTTTTTTGTTGAGTGTTGTAGTGGTCTTTAGAGTATTTTACTCGGACCTACAAAGTGTAAAATTCTTTATTATAGTGATATCAATTGCTCTTCTTGGAGCCATGGTTTTTCCCCTTATTTAAAAGGGTTTTCCACGTAAAAATCTTGGTGTCGTTGTCACTCTTTTATTCTTGTTAATTATCGTATCTCGGTGCTACGTTATTATTCTGCTTTTATTACTGTGAATATTATTTCTGTAGTGGGTTTTATTCCCAATAGGAAGAACACAACAACAACAATAACAACAACAAAAAATCCAGTATATTGTTATATGTGGGGTTTAGAGGGTTGTATGTATGTAGACTTTATTCCTACCTAGTGAAGTTAAAGAGGATATTTCTAATATATCCTCGGCTTAGAAGAGGTGAGAAGAAGAAGAAGAAATAAAAGGAAGGGAGAAGGAAAAGATGGAGAAAATAATAAGTAGTACCAAATAGTAACAACAGGGATATACGATAACAGATGCAAACTAAACAATATGACGTAATATAGAATTAAGAATATGAAAGTACAAGAGTGCTATTAATACTACGGGTAACAAAAGGAAAAACTTTCAACTATCTACTAACTTTCTACCTTAATCCTCGACCTTCACACCTTCCTATCAAGGGTCCCTCAATAAGCTGAAGAACACCCTGTAAGTAGATTTAGTTATAATTAGGGTGTAAAAATAGAATTTTACTTGATCAGTATGTAATAGAATATAATTGAGGGAAAGCAATTATACTCTTCAATTTTTTAGGTGAGTTGAGAATTGTAACCGGATGTGATATTTCTAAGTCTCTTTTATATCTTATTTTTCAAATTTATTATTCTTGTTCTATTACTTTCATTTAAATATGTGAGGAGCATTTGTTAAAAATAATTTTGTGTTATACTAGCATTTCTTCTTTTCTTTTTTTCATTTATTAGTACAAATATTTATAATAAAAAGATACTTTCCAAACTCATACATATTCTTTTGCTATTTAAAAAATAGAACAAAATCATAAGTTTTAATATGTTCACATGAGCAAAAGATACCTAGTACTCTCTCAGTTTCAATTTAGATGATGTAATTTGACTCGACACAGAGTTTAAGAGAAAGAGGGAGACTTTTGTGGTCCTAAACGCTTAAGGGGTAAAAGCTTTGTGGGGCCATGAAACTTGTGTGGTTATAAAAGCTTCTCGTTAAAGGTAAAATGAAAAGCTTAAAGTTGAATTATTTTCAATTATAGAATTGTGTCATTCTTTTTGGAACGAACTAATAAGAAAAGTGTGTCATCTGAATTAAAACAAAGAGAGTATTACTTTTTGCAATATTAATTATATATTTATAATTATTACACATTATATTTATATATAGCAATAAATAACTTTTAATATCTTATACGCACATATATTTGTTATACATTAAAGTTTATTTAGTTATCCATTTAAAAAAGTTTATTTAATTTTATTATTACTTTAATTTAGAATTAAAAGAACGTTTATTATGTGTTATACGCTTGTGACCGAACATGGCACATGAAATTAACTTAAAATTAGCAAACAAACAAATTTATGTAATTAATATCTACATAACATAATCTTCAAGAAAAAAATCAGGGGTATACCCGATATTTCCCTCGAAAAGTACCCGTCACGTGACACACTCGATCAACTCTATCTGAAGTTGCCAAACGGCGAAATGTTAAAAGATCAAGCAAACGAAAAAAGAAAAACCAACTCCGTCCTTGTCACGTTGATCTTATCCCATTGTGCTGATAGATCCATCGTCCATCTCATCCCAGATCTAGATCAACGATACAGAATCGATCTCATCCCCCTAAGGTGGTTCGATATTTCACGCTAAATCCCTCAATAAATAAGAGACCTTTCCGTAGCGTCCTCACTCACTCACGGTTTTCCCATACTTGAACCTGCGCCGATTCGCTAACCTACGCCATGAGCATACTTGACAAGCTCTGGGACGACACCGTCGCCGGTCCCCGTCCCGATAGTGGCCTCGGCAAACTCCGAAAGTCCTCTACCTTTAACTTGGGCTCAAGTTCCGGCAAGGGTACGCTTTTGTTGCTACCTTTAAGCATACGGTTTTCCCATACTATAACACGTATTGCAAAAACTAATTTAATTAGATTGTCCCGCATTATTACGAATTTCTCAATGTTTACGTTCTAATAATTAACTATCTGTTATGGTCATATTTATATCAGCGGGATGATTAACTTTTAGTTAATCTGTAGTTTTTATATCAGCGGGATTATATAATCGGACGATGTCACTATATATTGTCTTAATTTGAAGATTGAAACAGTAACTTTAGATCACTTAGATGATTTTTTTTTTTTAAAAAGAAAAAAGACGCTTGATCGAAATCTTCAGTACGTTTTTTTTTGGTTGATATAATATTGGAATCTAATGAAATTTGACTTGCAGAATCAGAAGGTAGTCAAGAGGCGGCTAGGGTGACAAAACGTATAATGATAGTAAAGCCTCCAGGGAATCTGAGTAAAGACTCTCCTCCAGTTTCGCCTGCCAGTGCCGGTTCCACTCCTCCGGTATCTCCCTTTGCTGGTATGCCTTAATTTCAGCTTCTTGTTGTTTCAGTGTTTGTTAAATTTGTTGGGAATAAACTCTTAGAAATAATAATAACAGTAATAAAAGTGGAATAATAATGTAGCATTGAGATACGGTAATTAAAAAGAATAAAAGAGTGACAACGTCACCAAAATTTTTACGTAGAAAAATTTTTTGAATAAGGGAAAAAATCACGTCCTTGTGAGGAGCAATTGATATCACTATAGTAAGGAATTTTACACTTTGTAGGTCCAAGTAAAATACTCCAAAAATCACAACAATACTAAAAAAAATAACCTCTTTTGATATTTGCACTTCACTACAATATCGCTCTCTCTATTTCTCTCACAGATTATTATTTTTATATTCTGTCTGTGAAACTTCACTCTTTTTTTCTCTTTTTTTTTTGTTTGTCTTGAAGGTAAGAGGCACCTATTTATAGTTGTAGAATGCCCATATTGATGTATGCAATGACATCAATATTTACTGCAAAAGTCAGCTGCACAAATCTTTTCTAAATTGGTTAGCTTGACAAAAACAAAAAGGAAGCTTCATCTTCTTTCACATGGGCCATGGGATGGACTAAATAAATCTCCCTCTCTAGTCTCATGCACTTGAAGGAGGTAACATATAAGTTTCTAGTTTGAGTGCACGCCGACAAGTTCTTTGCATAGCTCGAACTTGTCTCCTGGTACTACCTTGGTCAGCATATCCGAATGATTCTTGCTTGTATGGATCTTCTTGACCTGTATAGATTCATCCTTTATTCTTTTTCGAATTCAGTGATATCTCACGTCGATATGCTTCGTCCTTGTGTGATACATGGTATTTTTGCTCAGTTCTATTGCACTTTAACTGTCATAATAGACGATATAGTCGTTTTGATGTAGTCCAAGCTGTCAAAGGAACTGTTTCAGCCAAACAATCTCCTTGCCAGCTTCAGTAGCGACAATATACTCTGTTTTAGTTGTAGACAGTGTAATACACTTTTGCAACTTCGACTGTCATGATATAGCTCCCCTTGAAAAAGTAAACAAATATCTAGTAGTGGATTTTCTGTTATCAATGTCACCTGCCATATCAGCATCTGTATAGCGCTTCAAGATTGGATCAGATCCTCCAAAGCATAAACAATCACCCGTGGTACCTCTCAAATACCTGAGTATCCACTTGACTGCTTCCCAGTGTTCTTTTCTAGGATTTTCAAGAAACTTGCTAAGAACACCAACTGCATGAGCAATATCTGGTCTGGTGCATACCATTACATATATCAAGCTTCCGACTGCTGAAGAATAAAAAACTCTAGCCATGTTCCCTTTCTCCTCCACTGTTGTAGGACACATCGTCTTGCTCAACTTTAGATGACCAGCAAGAGGGCTGATTTGCTTAGCACTTTTCATGTTGAAACGTTCCAGTACACGTTCAATGTAGTTTTCCTGAGATAGCCACAACTTTCTGCTTGTTCGCTCTTGAACTATCTTCATCCTAGAATTTGTTGTGTTGGGCCCAAGTCTTTCATATCAAATGAGTTGGACAAATCTCTCTTCAACTTTGCAATCAGCTCCTTGTCTTGTCCTACAATCAATATGTCATCCACATACAACAATAATATAATAAAATTATTTTTAGAAAATCTTTTGAAGTATACACATGGATCAAAATAGGTCTTTATGTATGTTTCACTTTTTATGAATGAGTCAAACTTCACGTACCACTATTTCGGTGCCTGCTTCAACCCATAAAGACTCTTATTCAATTTGCACACCATGTGTTTCTTTTCAGCTACTTCAAATCTTTTTGGCTGCTCCATATAAATCTCTTTTTTCCAAATTTCCATGAAGAAACACAGTTTTCACATCCAACTGCTCCACTTCAAGATCTAGACTAGCTGCTAAGCTCAAAATTATTCGAATAGAAGTCATTTTGACAACAAGTGAGAAAATTTCGTCAAAATAAATACCTTTCTTTTGTTCGAAGCTTTTAACTACCATCGAGCTTTGCATCCGACCAGCTTGCCATTTCCATCTTTCTTGAGTTTAAAGATCTACTTACATTTGAGTGGCCTTTTACCCTTTGGAAGTTCAACCAACTTGTACGTGTCATTTTTCTACAGAGATTCCATCTCTTCTTGCATGGCTTTCATCCACTGGTTCTTTTCTGGATATGACAGCACTTCCTTAAGACTTTCTGGCTCTTCTTTATCGCTGATGAGGACATACTTTGTGGAAGGGTACCTGCATGACTCTGGCCTCTCTGATCTCTTTAGAGGTTGAGGTTGTTCTTCTCCCTACATAGAGTACTCCACTTGCTCGACATTATTATCAGGTTTCTCCCTCTGCTCAATAACCTCATCGGGTTGCTCCCCTTGCTGGGCAACCTCGTCGGTCGTACATTCTGCACTTGTGGGATAGTTAGAAGAAGAAAGAATGGTAACAAGGTAAGGGATAATACCATTCTTTGTCTCCTCTGATTGGTCATCTACAGTTCTAACTTCACTTTCTCGAAAGACTACATCTTTGCTTTTGATGACCTCCTTCTTTACAGGATCCCACAATCATACCCGAACTCTTCATTTCCATGTCCGATGAATATGCAGGGAACGGATTTATCATCCAATTTTGTTCTCTGCTCCTTTGGTACATGTGCAAAAGCTCTGCAACCGAACACCGTCAGATGCGAGTAGGACACCTCCTTGTTGGTCCAAACTCTCTCTGGGATGTAAAATGCCAACGAAACTGATGGAATCCTATTTACCAGGTAACAGGCTGTCTGAACTGCTTCACCCCATAATGACTTAGGCAGTTTAGCCATTCCGAGCATGCTTCTCACCTTCTCCACAATAGTGTGGTTCATCCTTTCGGCTACGCAATTGTGCTGTGGGGTTTCAGGAATTGTCTTTTCATGTCTAATCCCATAGCTCGAATAGTACTCTTCAAATTCCCTTGAAGTGTACTCACCTTCATTATCACTTCGGAGACACATTAGTTTTTGACCTGTCTCCCTTTCCACCATAGCATGAAACTTTTGGAAAGCTTGAAACACCTGATATTTGGTTTTCAAAATATAAACTCATAATTTTCGTGAAGCATCATCAATAAAAGTAATAAAATATTTGTTACCGCCTATCGATTCAATTTCTATTGGACCACAAACATCAGAATATACTAAATCAAGCATATTCAATTTTCATGTCTGAAATGAGACTCTATGCTGCTTACCAAATAAACATTAGTCACAAGATTTTACCGTTGTACCTTTGGCATAAGAAATGAGTGATTTCTTGGCAAGAATCAATCCTTTCTCGCTCGTATGACCCATTCTTTTGTGCCATAAATCCGCAGAAATCTCATCTTGTGCCGCGTTCAATTCACCTTGGCATATTTCTGCATTTGTCCTGTACAACGTGCCACGAGCAATTCCCTTTGTAATCACCAATGATCCCTTGGTAAGTCTCCACTTTTGATTTGCAAAATAGTTCTCGTATCTATCTCGGTCTAAAGCAATTTTCAGGATCAAGTTCATCCGCAAATCAGGTACATGCCGCACGTCTTTTAGAACCAATGTGAATCTAACATTTGTCTTGATACGAATGTCACCGATCCCCGCAATCTTTGAATAACTCATGTTACCCATTCTCATAGTTCCAAAATTACTTGCTACATATCTACAAAAAATTTCTCTTACCGGTGTGGCATGGTAAGATGCTGCTGTATCAACCACTAATACCGAGTTTGGACCTGGCAAGTGCATGCATTCCTTTCCTCATTTATGAAGAGGACAACATTACCATCATTTTGCACCATGACGGTTGTGTTGTCGTCATTCTTTTGGCCACTACTTTCACCTTTGCCCTTCCTTGGATTTGGGCAATCTCTTTTGAAGTGATCTGGTTGATCACAATTGTAGCAATTTCTGGCTCTTGATTCGGAGCGGTTCTTAGACTTCCCACGAGCTCCGGATCTACCATAGTTGCTTGAACTCCTTTAATAACTCCTGCCTCTACCTTCTGTGATGAGAGCATGTCCTTGATTTTCAGACTTCTTTCTCATCTTCTTATTGAATAGAAGAGCGGATGTGACATCTTTCGACTCAACGGTAGTCTTACCATGCAGGGTAGTTGTTGCCAAATTACCGTATGAAGATGGCAACTAGTTCAATAGCAAGATGGCTATATCTACTTCCTCGATTTTCACTCCGGGATTGGCGAGCTGTGTAATTATTCCGTTAAACACATTTAGATGTAACCAAAAATCCGTACCTTCACCCATGTGTAAGGCGTATAGCTGCTTCTTCAAGTACAATTTATTTGTCAGCGTTTTGGACATGTATAGACTTTCCAACCTTGTTCCAATACCACATGCGGTGTCTTCATCAATGATGTTATTTACCACATCATCTGATAAGTGCAACCTGATTGCACTAGAGTCCTTTCATCCAAGTCAGCCCAATCCCCAGCTTTCATGGTATCTGGCTTTTTGGCATTAGCATCTAATACTTTGTGTAAACCTTTTTGGATGAGCAGATCCCTCATCCTTCTTTGCCATGTTGAGAAATTGTTATCTCCGTTGAGTTTTCTCTCTCGTACTTTACTCCGGATTTTTTTTTCATCGAGTATAGTACTACGACAGTGAATAGTACTTCTGTGAGCGAGCAGAACCTGTTTTCTGATACTAGTTGTTGGGAAGAAACCCTTACAGAAATAATATTCACGGTAATTGAAGTGGAATAATAACATAGCACCGTCATATGGTAATTAACAAGAATAAAAGAGTGATAACGACACCAAGATTTTTACGTGGAAAACCCTTTTGAATAAGGGAAAAAATCACGGCCCTGAGAGGAGCAACTGATATCATTATAGCAAGGAATTTTACACTTTGTAAGTCCGAATAAAATACTCCAAAGATAACTACAACACTCAAAAGTTTAATATTCTCACCTCTCTACAATATCTCTCACTTTTTATTTTTCTCACAAACTATTTTCTTATACCCTGTTTGTGAAACCGTTCTCTTTCTTTCTTTTTTTTTTGGTGTGGCTACAATTAAAGGTAGAGGCACCTATTTATAGTTGCAGAATGTTCATATTGATGTATGCAATGATTCAATATTTCCTGCAAAAGTTAGTTGTCCAAATCTTTTCTAAATTGATTGGCTTTACAAAACAAAAAAGAAAACTTCGTCTTCTGTCACCTGGGCCATGGGATGGACCCAATACGATTGACCGGACAGCGTACGGAAGATATTTCGATGTGGTTGTACAGTAGTACGTCTTTTGTTACCCAAAAATATCCAATAAAGGCGGACTAGAGGGCGTACTATTGTTGGGGTAGTTTTGTAAATTCAGCTTTGGGAGGGAGAATATGTGAAGATGATAGGAGGCTGATTATGTAATTTAATAATAATTTCAAATTTTCTAACGGATGATGTAAGGCAAAAATGTATAGGTAGGTGGATACAATTTAGAAGGTGATATTTTTGTCTAGATACAATTAGTTTGAACTGTGCGAAGTTTCTTCTATCACCCCTAATTGAAGCATAACGGCGTAAAATGTCCTTATAACGCAAATTAGTATTTGGAACAAGTTTGGACGAAATTATTAATTAATGTCTGTTGGGTGTAGTAATAATTTACAACAATTTGTTGCATGTAAAAGTAGTATAGGGATCAGACTGAATATATGTATAAATATTTTACTGCAGGTGCAGGAGGAAAGGAGGCATTTCGATTCCGCAGGCGATCAGGGACATTTGCATACGAGAATGCTAGTGGGATTGGACCCAGAAGCCCTCCTCCTCCTTACGACTTGTGAGATATGAATCGAGGCTCAACAGGCATGTTCCCAGCTGCTTGACTCGTGTATGTTCTGTGTCCGAGTTGTTGCAACGCGCGCTTGTCGTTGCTCTGTTTTCGTAAATATTGTTAGTGTTTTGATGTAGCGGCGAGGGGATTCAAGAGTGGTGGCTGGGTTGAGTACTACTCCTAGTTCTAAGTGATGTACTTCCTTTGTTCTAAGGATTCCCTTTTGGAACCGATTTTCAAGAGACTAGCTCCATTTGAGTTCAAATTTGGCTAATGATAACTTAACTGTCTTTCCCCTTTCTTGTTGGGAATATAATTTATTTCCCTCTTTCTCTATTAACTTTTACTAACAACAAAGAAAGAGTAGAAAAGAGTAGAAAAAAGGTAGCCAAATAGTCGTGATTCGCGTAAATTTCGGCACCCAATGAATCCACCTTAGGACTGAAAAAAAGTAATGAATATAATCTTTGAAAGAGATTACTATTGCTTAAGAAAACTAATGATGAAAGTGGAGTCATGCTAATTCTGTGGCTCGCTATATAAAAATGAAGCTAGATGATATGATACAATATACTCTGTAGTTTATAATCTGACGCTAAAAATTATTTTTTGAGATGTCAAATACAAACTGTTTCTCTAATATTAATAGAGGCATTTCTCAAATGGTCCTACGAAGAGCGCAAAGTGTCACTCTTCCGAAGTATTTCGTTTGAAACTTCATTTAAAAAGAAATCATTTCAGACTAGGCAGACTTTAGAATCTTCGCCAAACAGTCGCTTACTTTTGGTTATTTATTGCAAAATTAGGTATTTTTTTGGAAAACAATTTTGGAATCGTTGTGTTTGAACTGTCGTTTTGGAAACCATCGGTCATGATATTGGGAAGACCTAATCGTTCATTGCATTGAGTTTTCAGTATACAATCTGAGTTTTTGAAACTAAAATTTAATCTTAACTAGAAACAAACACTTCTTTCTGAGAACGAACATGTCGAACGCGTACAATCTAGGGATTGCTTATCGGAGATTCACAGTTCACACTAAGAAAAATTAAAAACAAGTACTTGACTCTTGTTTGGCTCTTCTGAACACACGAGCTTGTCATCGCAGATGAAATTAGACACGAGCAAAATTATGGTCACAAAAATTATTCTTATGATGTATTTGTCATGGATCTGTGATGGGATTTTGAAGACGGAAATTTGTGACTACTGAACTGTCACAAAATCATGGTGGGAAGAGACAGTGATAAAAAGTCCGTCCCTAATTCGTTATAAAATTTCTGATCAGTTTGTGGATTCTTTCACAAATGAAGCTTCTTTTATTACAGAACTTAAAGCTCGTGACAGATGTGAGATTTATAGATTCTGTCGTAAAATTCCAAAAGGCAATGACAAAAAGATACTAAAATTATGGGTGGAACTCTTTTTCACAAATGTGCGGACTTTTCTGTCATAAAATTCCTAAGATCTAACTACAAGAATACCAATTTATTGGGTAAAATAGACCAGACCGGACCGCCCCTAAACTTTTGACAACTTTTATTTGATGCACACATTAACTTTTTCGTTGGCCTATTTACCCTTCTGAACTAGATAATTTAATAGCCTTCATTAGGGCCGTCCAAGGGGAGGTATTACTCCTACCCGTACCGTACTGTACCGGTCCAGATTGAGGTAGGGGTAAGGGATTTGGGTAAAGGATAAAGGTAATGGGAGGGTGCCGAAAAAAATATTTTTAGTACCGCCGGTTAGTACTCTTAAGGTATCGGAGTCGGTCCGTACCCGTACCCGTACCTACCGATACCCATAACTTACCGTAGCAGTACCCTTAAGTTTTTATTTTTTTTAAACGTGCCTGTTTTTAAACCATTGGCCAATGGTTAATTTTTTTAAAATAGCCATTGGCAACGGCCAAAAATAGCTTTTTTTGCCTCCCTAACCCCTTCCCTTCACCCCTTAATTTATGTTTTTAACCTCTAGGTTTGTTCAAATATACTTTGGCCCTATTTTAAAACGATAAACATCCCCATTTCATTTTTTTAATTTTCACACAAAATTCTTGTCGTGCCCCGTTTTCTCGTGAAATCGGGCTTCGACATGTGACAACTCTTTTAAATGGGCATTAAAAGAGAAGAGTGGCCACCTAACGATTTTAAGGCGCGTTAGGGCACCTATTTGCAAATAACTCTATTTGACTAGTCAACGTCACCAAAGATCGGGTAAGGGCTTAAATTACCTCAAAGAGAAGGTGTTAGGCACTCTTCGAGGTCCATAACTGTGGGTCCCGGCCGAATTTACACTATATGGATTAGATAATTAAGCTAGGCGATTATAGAAGCGAAGAATGATGTAGAAATTGAAAATTCTACTATAACATAGATCGGTGTACAGAAAAATAGCATAAGAATTAACTACATGAATAATTGATACAAGTTTTAAAGATCACAATGAGTACAATTGTGTTGATCTGTGAATAATGACTAAAGGTGAACAACAAGCATATAAAAAAAGGGGGGGGGGGGTCCTAAGTTTTTAAGTCTAAAGTGTCACCCCGTGCAATATAAATAATACTTCGCAACTCCTTTGAGGTGGGGGTTGCTCATATTATTCAGCGGACACAGACTATCATCTCCTGCTACCGAATTACTATGTTGAAATTGTTACTTAAAGGCGCTCTAATTCAATTCTAAGTCGTGTCCTATGCGTGCATAACCCGTCTCATGCCTATAGCCAGGAGGCTTTGGACCTGCTATTTATGTGATTCTAGACTTTACTTAAGGTGCTCAAAATGATAAAGGCTAGACGATATTCAAAACAGGTAGGACTGCACATAATAACAATGAAGAGCTCAAATTAGCCTCCACACATAAGCACGAAAGCACGCGATCAGATTTATGCAGTAGACGATTTCAGAATTAAGATGCATTTGGGTTGTTAAATCTTATCGGCATAGTTCCTATGTGATTCTGATTAATATTATCCAGGTAGTACTGCAGCGTATAGGCAAGTTGAAGCATCGCAAGTCCTATAGGCATGATTTCTAATTTTTTACACGACGAGGCAGTGAAGCGGTACGAGTTATGAGATTACTAGTGTTGATTTTATAAGCATGCTTCTTAGGCAGATGACAGTGTCCTATGTCATGGTTTCTAACAGTTGAAATATATTTATATAATTATACCTATAGGCATGTCGCCTAAGTATGATAATGCTATGAAGTAACAAAATAATTGATTAATTGATTAGAATCCTATAGTCATGATATCTAAAGGAGCAGCGCGCTGAAAGCAATAGAAACAATTGATTGATCGATTAATTGAAAACCTATAGGCATGATATCTAGATGGACAGCAACAAACATATGTTATTTATCCTATAGGCGTGTTGTCTAAATGGGCACAATAGTAAACCTAGAAACAAGTACAACAAATACTTAAATATGCTTCAGAAAGGTTGAGTGAGGTGTGTGCGCAATTCCTATAGGCATGATTTCTATTAGCGTGCAACACACTAAACGAAATAACATATAAGGCCTGCTTAACGCAATAGCAAATAGAGCACATATATCCAATAGGCTTGTTTTCTACCCTTTCATGCAAGTATTAGAATATCCAAGTCCCTCTTTTATTAGTTTTCCCCCTTCATTCGTATTACAAGATATTACAGCCCGACTGGAATAGTACAAATCAAATATGAACAATTGCAAAAGGAGACAACTATAAGCCCATCGATAGGCCCAGTATAAAATAACCGAGGGTGTTTCTAGGCCTTTGACAGCTCCCTTTTATATAACTAGTAGACTCAAATTTCCAGCTCATAAGACCAGTACAATAAGTGTGAATCCAACAGCCAAACCCAACATCACATAGAACCAAACACCAAGCCCAAACGAATGACTCACACTCGAACATGATCACACAAGCAACAAATTATATGTCGAATTAATTAAACAGGGTAAGAAGTCCATATACTTAGTTCTTAAGACTGTAAAACTAATTGTCACCAAGACACATAGACAAATTCATGTGGCATGCTGGCAATACACAGATAAGACAAATTCATATCTGCATTTTAAAGGTTTAGGGGGACATGATTGATCATTATAAGCTAGCAAACCACTCTAAATAAAGTTGCAAAGTAAAGCATGATCCAGAATTAGCCTAAAGGACTTTAGGTATAAGAGTTTTAACATGAAGGTTTAGCAGAATCAAAGACAAGAACAAGTAAAATAGCAGCCTTCTCATGGAAGTTCTAGCATGAGAGCCTAGTGGTGGTGGCATAACAAACATGCTAGTGGGTATAGTCTACAATGGTTGACAGGCAATCACTTAATTGAATTTAACATGTTGAGCATCAGTCAAAAGTTCAAAAACATTACCAGAACTCATAGTAGGTAAAATATGTCAATTCTAGATTAACATGATAGGTAGGCATCAAGATTTAGACCAGTTAACCACATATAGAAGAAGATGCTATATATTAGAGTCTTAGGCAATATTTAAAGAACAAAGAATTAACCAAGTCAAAAGAGCACACATTAAATAGCAAAAAAATGTGCCATGCTGGTTTATAAGTTCAGGCAATACTGGCATTTAGAAATTACATGAGCATGAATTAAACATAAGAAAGTTAACAAGTAGTATATAAATGACTCAATAAGAAGTAATACATTAAAATAAATTCCGGGTATGAATTAATCTATCACAAGAATTTGAAACAAGCAGAGAAATGAACTCTCAAGCAATAAATGTAAGCATGCACAAATGCATTAGGTTAAGCCGGCTTAAGACAGTCAGAAGTCACAGGCACACATCGAAACTTAGCTTTAGGCAGGTTCTGATGTTAGGAAACACAAGGCTACAGGATAACTTAAAAGCAAAGAAGACCACAAATAGAGAAAAAATAATATCATATTGGTTCATCAAAGCTTAAGTGACATGGATATACAGAGCATGAACACAGGCACAAGAGAATGAAATTGTGAGAGTCAAAGGTACTTACCAGCTACTGATTAAGAAGCAAGTAAACAAAAGAACAATTCAGCAATATCTCAAATACAAGTAGCATGACGAACAGTAAAACCCAAAATCTTTGTGCGTCAGAGTTTCCAAGGGCTTCGAATGAACCCCGGGCAATGCTCGCATTGAGAGAGATCGAATGATCAAATTCCAGTGACCTTGGCTTTCAGCCGGCCAAGAACTCAAATTTCAGAATAATATAGGACGAGTGAGAGCACGAATACAGTGATTAAGGTTTGTCTTAGGTAGTTAGGGGAGGGGTTTTTATAGTAGCAAAATTAAACACACAAACAAGGAAACACAGTCGATTAAACACAAATAAGGAAAGAAGAGCATGCAAATCAATTTAGGAGAAAAATCAGACAAACCGTAGTTCAAGACGGAGAACAAAAATAGTCAAAGATCTCACTGAATCAAACTCATATAACCTGGTGGTGAATGTATCAAGTCAAGAACATGGAAATAATACAGAATCGGAGTCGAAAGAACGCATGTTGATGAGCTTCCATAAATTACTCAGTATCAAACTCATTATAATGTTTAGGAGATACTAAGAATCTCTTTGTGTGCGAGAAAGGAAAGTAAACATGGAAGATTTTCATGTGATATCGGATTGGGACTGGATTTTGAGTGAAGGCGGCTAGGGTTTTCTTAGATAAAGGGGTGAGAATGAGAGGATTCAAGGGCGCTGTCTCAGAAGAATGGGGTTAGGGTTTGGGCGAGTGTAATTAAAAACGGGGAAATGATTGTGGGCCGTTGCTCATTTGAGATCAACGGCCGGGATTAGAGGAGAAACGAGGCGGGTCGCTTAAACGGGTACCGACCGGGTTTGCTAAAGGGTCATTTTGTCTGGGCCAGGGGGAATTGCGCCAAGGGTTTTAGGGTATCTGGCTGCCTATTTGGTCCGAAAATCAACTTAGGACTTGGGCTGAATTTCTAAACACAAAATTAATGGATAATAATTTAATATAATATTTAAATAAGTATAAAAATATTATTTATGCTACTTAACATTTTAAAATAATAGATGAAGGTTATAAAAAATATAAAAAATTTATTTTGACCATGAATAAAATGAAAAAATATAATTAATTGTAAAGTATAGGCTATTATTGCGAAGAATGCATAAATAGTTTTAAAAATTCATATGCAATTATAAAATGAAGTAAAATATTATAAGGCATATATGTAGGTGTAAACAATAAATTCGGATGATTAAGTCATCACAAAATAATTTGAAGCAGTAATTAATAAATATTTGAAAAATGCAAGAAAAATAGTTTTAAAGCTTTGAAAATTATGAAAAATTATAGAAAATACTTATATGGCCATTGTAAATTAGGTAATGATGTAAAATGAAAATTTGAAAGTATATGGAATACATTATAAAATATGAGAAAAAAATTGGGTATCAACAATTCTCATATTTCTCTAATTCTCTATCTCTCTCTATCTCTAATTGCAATTAACTTATAGCACTCGTATTAATTTTCGCATTTATTTTTGTTATACTTGTGTTGCTATTTGTTGTAATTTTAATGATTTATTATTAAAAAGGGCTCCTAAACTGATAAAACAATTATGTAATAGATACACTAAGGGTAATGTTAAGGAGGGGGGTCCTCGTTTTGAAATTAATCTTAACCAGTCCAGATTTAGACGTTACATACAAGAAATGTACAATCCTATTTTTTAAGGTTTTTCTAGAGCAATGTTAGAAAAAATGTTTGCGATAATGAAGGAAATGAAAACTTGCTGAAATATTAGAAGAGAAGAAATTTTGGCCTTCTAGAAATAATACAAAAAGATGACGATGCCAATAGTGAAATACTATCTACCGGAGATAGCAGGGACGCAGAAGAACAAGAGCTATCATTTCAAGTGAAGAACCATTAGAAGTTATTGAAAAACTCCGTAAATTATAATTTTATTTCAATAAGTATTGAGATAAAAGTATTGAATTATTTTATCTATTACAGTTTATTTGTATTTAAATATATATTTTTTAATTTTTAATTTAAAATTACCTCTAAGTACCGACACCGCACTCTTACCGATAGGGTTACTGGTAAGGATCAATAACAGTACCTATATCCTGTATCCTTAAAATTTAAATCCCCTTAAAAGAAATACCTTTAAGGAACCCTCCTCTTATTCTTACCGTTTCCGTACCCTTAACCCTTAAAAACCAGTACTCTCCTCTTCGACGGCGCTAGTCTTCATCCGCGGGACATTTACAACCTATGTCAGTGTGATATATACGCCGCCATGTTGTTTTTTTGTTTACGTGATCTTTTAATAATCATATATATTTTTACCTTCTTAAGTCCACTAATTATTCGGATCATGTGTTTTGGATAAAAAAATTGGGATGCTATTATTTTTGCTAAGTTTTTTATTTGATTACAGATGATGATATTCTAATTAACTTATTTTTATATATTTGACTAGTAAAATAAAAAATACGTTGTTAGAATAAATAATCATTGCATCTAAAAAAGAAATAAATTAATACGCAGTTAGAATTCGTTGTTTTGGCTATAAAAGAAAATTGGCATAATAAATTCTAACTAAAGATTTTACCATTTGACAAGAAAAAGAAATATTCATTTGAAACAAATATATGTTGCATGAAAAGAAGAAATGTATAATTTTTTTCTTTTCTAGAAAATACATCATTTGAGCTCCAGCACTTTAGCTAAACCTTCTTCTATTTTAATAAAACAATGGATAGTTGATCGTACCCCCAAAAAAAAAATACACAATTAAAATAAATAATCATTGTATCTAAAGAGGAAAAATATACAATTTGGGATATATGTAATGTATATTACGCAGAAACATGGAGAAATATATTTAGAACAAATAAATTAATATATTTGATTATTTGACAATTAATAGTTAAAAAAATACTCCACTTGAGAACTGTTTTTTTTAATTTTCTTTCTTTTCACGTGCATAAAAAAGAGCGTATTCAGGCTCTTCACTGCATCAGCGTCCAAAGGGTTCGACACTATTAAATTGTAATGTATATTACGAAGAAACATGGAGAAATATAATTAGAAAAAATAAATTAATATATTTGAATTTTTGGCAATAAATAATTAAAAAAAATACTCCACTTGAAAGCTATTTTTTTTTCTTTCTTTTGACGCACATAAAAAGGACTGTATTCAGGCTCTTCACTACATCAACGTCTAGAGGGTTCGACACCATCGAATTTTCAAGTGCGGGGGAGGGGGAGGGGGAGGGGGATGATTGGTGATTAGACCATATAAAGTTCATGTTTGTACTGAATAAAAGTCATCAAATTTAAAGGGTCCCGATCTATTCTGCCATTTTATTGTATAAATAAAGTGTTGCCTCAATAAGAATTTTTTGTTATGATTACGGGATCAAACCGTGAAAATATTATTTTACTGAAATATAAGATAAGCTTACATATAATAAATTCAATATGATCTGATCTGAATCCTACGTATACCAAGAACTTGGTGTATGGATTATCCTTTTTATGCAAGTGTCCGTCCTAGAAGAATGTTTCAGTATGTGATCCGTTTTTATAAAAAATCGAAGAAGAATACAGAAAAAACTAACAACGAGAATAAATGATAACTCTTGATTTGATTCATTGCATTGCTTAAAAGTAGAAGAGTACATCGGTATTTACAAGCAAAAAAAAAAAAGAAAAATATATTTTTTTCCTTCTAGGTCCTAGGAAAAATAATATTCTACAATTAATATAGATACTAGACTTGAGAGCATAGTAAATAATCTAGAATACTCCTAAAGTAAATGGAAACTAAATATTCTAACATTAACATAGATCCTAATTTAGAAGGAAAATAACATTATGTAGTATATTAAAAATATATTCTTTAACATTCCCCTCAAACTCAAGTTGGTGTATCTATATATTCTTAACTAAAATATATAGATACTAGACTTGAGAGCATAGTAAATAATCTAGAATACTCCTCAAATTCTGCTTCTACTAGCAGTGTTTTATTTTGGGTGTCTTTGTACTTTTGCAACATGACCTATTTGTTTGCAGTTTCGACATAACACATTAGATCTCCGCCAATAAAAATTTTCAAGTATGTTTTTCTTTTTTTGCAGTATTTGCATAATCGTATTTTCTTTTTGATATTTGCGTAAAAACTATCTTTAATAACTTTATCTTGTCTAAAAACTCTTATTTGCTCTTGTGTTTGAAGAGCACTAATTAATTCTAAGACAGGAATAGTGAAGATATCTTTAGACTCTTCTAGAGTCTCTCTAAAATAGTCACAAGAACTTTTCAACTATTCTGTTATCTGAAAAATTCTCGCCAAACAACCTGATTCTATCGACAATCAAAGAAATTACTTACTGATGGTCACATCTTCTTGCATTTTAAGAGATTCAAAATCTCTTTTCAAATTTAAATTTTGATTTTTTCGTCCTCGTTCACCTCCTTGATACTTCTTTTTGAGTTTTTCCCAAGCTTCTTTTGTTGTTTTGCACGTAATTATTTTAGAGAAGAATGAATCTGCAACTAAATCTTGAATTACAATTTTGGCTCTGTATTGTTTTGTTCTCTTCTAGACGAGCTTTGATTGGGTTGGTGTAGGATTTCAGAGAGTGATTGTATGAATTTATCTTTCATTACAGCTTCCCATAAATCATAGACTTCAGGATAATCTTGACTGCCCAAATTTAATAGTTTTCACCAGTAAAGTTTGTGGGGTATTCAAAGAGAGAGTATTACTAGCCATTGTTTAAAAGTAGGTCATATCAGTTAAAAGTTAAGGCATGTGCGTTAAAACTAAGTATGAATTAAAAATATTGGAGGCTTACATTAAAAGTGAGCCATGTGTTAAAAATAAATAGGGTTAAAAATGAGTTGAAAATGAGTATGGTAAAATGGTTGAAATTGTTCTTCTTCGGTAAACTCACAGATCCATTAAGATCGACAAAGGCTCTGATACCACTATTATAAAAAATCGGAAAAAAATAGAGAAAAAACTAAAAATGAGAATAAATGACGTGACTCATTACAATGCTTAAAACTAGAAGAGTATATCAAGCAACCAAAAAATTAAAATAAGACAAATATATTATTTTCCTTCTAGATTCTAGGAAAAGTAAATATTCTACGGTTAATAGACTTGAAAGAAAAGTAAATAATCTAAAATACTCCTAAACAGTGTTTATATAGGTCTATTTTATTTTTCTATAAGAAAATATAGTTATAATGGAAAATGTTGAACCCATCTTACTTAAACATAGTGCCCAATTAGAAAAGTGAATTCCATTTTTTAAGGAATCCTGGGTTCAAAACCAATCAACAAGTACAACTCTTTTCCTATATACGCTATTTCTATATTCATCAGAAAATATAAATCGTACACATTTTTTTTTTCTTTTTTTTTTTTCCCTTTAATTGAAACTATAATCTGAAAGAAGTATATCTAAGCTGCACGTTTCACTTCTTCTTTTTTAAGGTGCAAAATCTATTTCTTTGTACACTATTTCTTCATATGTTTGAACCGATTTGGTAAAAATTATGAATCCGTCATTACACCTAAATTTAAAAGAAACTAAATATTCTAACGTTAATATGGATCCTAATTTAGAAGGAAAGCAATAGTATCTTAAAGTATATTCTTAACAATCTGATGCTTTTATGAATCTCACATATAGCGAGAAATTAATGCATGAACTGCCCATTTTTACTGAAGTGTACCTATTCTTACCTATTCTAAAAGAATTTTTCGGTCACAAAGTACAATACTTTTCTTATAGAGAGTGTATTAGACAAATTTTTTGTGATGGAATGCAGCAGAGTTTTGTTTCGACTTTTCCGTCTCAAAGGGTCTGCCTCTAAATTTTTGGCAACTCTTTTTTAAAGATGCTTCGGTTAGAAACAATCTTTAACAATATTTGTATATCCCTTACAAATATTGATAACGGATGTTTCTGTCAGAAATACTAACACTTTGTTTAAATCATTATAACCCATCGTTTTATACTATTATATTGTATCATTTTATGAATACAATGTTTAGATAGATTGTATTGTTTGTTGTTGTTAAATAACATTTTGCTGTTTAGTTTGACTGTATTGTACTGTACTGTAACTGATAAGTTTACTAAAATACCCTCACTTGTTTAAATATTAAATTTATCAAGAATTACAAATAAAAATAATTTGAGAAAATCTCTTTCTACTAATTTATCACCAAATATGTCTTATAAATAGATTAAGCAATTAAATTCATGCAAATTTTAACAAAATTAGTGAAATAGGTTAATAATATTAAAAACAATTATAAGTACACTCCATTCCTAACTAGATCATAATAATAATAAAACAAAAATTAAAATGTTAAAGAACTAGGATAAAGAAAGGAATGAGAATTGGCAGAACAAATGAACAAAGATAATTATAATTGGAGTTAAAATCAACAACAACAACGACGACTACAACATATCCAGTATAATCCCACAAGTGGAGTATGGGGAGGGTAGTGTGTACGCAGACCTTACTCCTACCTGGCGAGGTAGAGATGCTATTTTCGATAGACGTTTGGCTCAAGAAAAGGTGAAAAGAGAGAGAAAGGAAGAAGAGGAAGAAGAAAGAAGAATAGGGGAACAAAAGACGATAAGGAAAAGGGGAAAAAGATAACTGCAGTAACAACAATAACAGGAACAACAACTACAACAAAACAACAAGTAAAAGAAAAAGTAGCATCAAATAGTAACAAATTGGAAAATACAATACACAGAGCAAATGAAACAATAAGCAAATACTAGGGGTCAAAGAATAACAAAAAAACAAGGGAGCTACTAATATTACTAGAAAAGAAAGGGGAACTCTTGACTACCTACTAGTAACAAACTGGAGTTCAAATCAAATTAGGAGAAAAAACAAAACAAAAGAAGGCAAAAAACCTTTGATGTTGGAGTTGGAAGCGACATAAGTTCTGGAAAAAAAAGGACAAGGACAAAGACAAAGCAGGTTATAGATTAGTAAAAGAAAAAGTAGCATCAAATAGTAACAAACTGGAAAATACGACACACAGAGCGAACGAAACAATAAGCAAATACTAGAAGTCAAAGAATACGGAAAAAAAAACAAGGGAGCTACTAATACTACTAAAAAAGAACGGAAAACTCTCTACTACCTACTAGTAATAAGGGTAATAAGTTAGGACATAACTGGAAAGAAAAATAGGAAACAATCCTACCACACCAAATCCATTGTTTCAAAAAATGGGACTTTTCATTATTCTGGAACAATGGATTTAACAATACAATACAACCAATTTTAATGAAACAATCAAAACAAATATTATTCTAGGATAATCAATACAATACGATACAATGGGTAACAACCACCCAAACAAGCTGTAAGAAGTTCAATCCACTGTACTCTAATTTACTTTTCTTTCCTTTTGTTTATGAGGCGTAAAAGTGGGTGTACCATGTGTTTACTCGTAAAATAATACAGTTAAATTTATACGTGGTTTCTAGAAAAATGAATTAATTTGATCCTGAAATAATGTAATAATTGAAGAAATGTATAATACTTAGCCTTGATATATGGATGAAAACGGCAGAGATGACAATTCAGGATAGTGTTTTCGAGCACAGCGATGATGAGAGCAAAAAGCAAGAAAGTAAAATTGTATAAAGCTTTGTATAGAATAGAGTATAAGTTTAGCCAAAAAATTCGTGTCCCCTTTACAATGATAAATGAGCTCACTATTTATAGATATGTCCAGGGAAGGAAGTCCTAGGATCATGTCCTCCTTAATGTCAATTATGAGGGTCGTTGATGAAGACGTAACGGCGAACATAAATGCCAAATTCTCTGTAACGGACAGTCGCTCTCAATATTGCAGAATATTCTATTAAATGCTACTGGGCATAGAGTATTTAACACACCTTTATGAACGTTATCCTTTTCGGTGACAAGTGAAATGGCCGTGTTCGGTCTTCGATCATTCCTGTCTGGGGTTCCACGTGTCCTCTCTTTAGACGTCCACGTATCATATCATATTTCACCCTATACAGATAGTCCCCTTGCTTTTCGGTGACATAACATTGTGTTACTGAAAAGTTGGTAGAAATACCTTTTTGGTGGGAATTACTATAACTCCCTCTGTAAGTTCCTGACAGTTGATTAGACGCACGTCTCTCCGCATTTAATGTCCCGAACACGCGTCATCCCATGATTCAGTACAACTTTTGCTTATTATCGAGGTAATCATAGCCATGAATTTAGCCGCCAAAATTTTACTTATACGCCACATTCTTTTCCTTTGTGTTTCATAATTTCTCGAGCTCCTGGTTTGCATCTTTGTTTTCCATTCTTTCTCTAGTTCTCTTCAAACACAAAACTTTTTCCTTCTTCTTTTTCAATGGCTTCTTCCTCTAAGCGTGCTGGTTCTACAAAGAACAAAATCGAGCACTCTGTTCCTCCAACGGTGGGTTCCATTATCCCAAGAAAACTCAGTACCACGAAGGACCTTGAAGAGAAATTCCCTACTGCTAACCCTCATACATGGACTATTAGTAAGTACCCTCCTTCCATTCGTCCTTCCAGTATTCCTGCTGTGGAGGAAGACTATCACTGCTATGAGTTGGATATCATTGCTCCTGATCTATCGGAGGGAGTGACCCTTCCCAAAGAAGGTTTTACATACTTTTACACGTATTCCTTTACTTTGGGTGCATTTTTTTTGAGTGGAAAGCTTGATTCCGTGATTGCGGAGTTTTGCCTTCGCTACCAAGTGTGTTTGGTATAGGTAAGTCCTTCAATGTCGAGGATGGTCGCCTGTCTTCGACGCTTGTGCCAGAAAACTGGAGAGGAGCTAATCTTATCTCATATGATGAATCTCTATTCCCCCAATATCTTCCGCTGGGGAATGATAAACCTTTGCAAGTGTGGCCACCATGCTTTGCTGTCTAGCATGGATGATGACAACGACCGTGGACGGATGGAACGGTTCGTTGTAGTATCCACCAATGACATTATTCCGACAACGGCTTCGTCATTTTCGATCATTTGGAACCGCACTCGTAAGATCTTTGTTTTGTATTTCTTTTTACTAGATATTCCTTTGTGGTCGTATTAACTCTTCACCCTTCGTACGTTTCAGCAACTCGATGGATCCCATCTATGGTGGAAGGTTTAGACCGGTGGGTTCCAAAGATCTTGGACGTCACAACGCCCAAAACTCATTTAAGGAAAGAACTAGCCCTTAAATACAGGTGGAAAGCCAAAAATCATGGTAATTTTAATTTACCTTGCTTCCATTATGAAAACTTGCTTGAACCCTTCTGACTTGTTCGTGAAATTAGGTCTACCTGCAGGCTCTGTTGCTGTCCCCGAGGAGGATATTTTGGCTGATCCTGCTAATGCAGCGAGGCTGCTTCAGGAAGCACTTACTCGGATAAGTATCTCCGGGCCTATTTCGGGCGCGAACACTTCTTTACAGAGTCTCTGGCCGGGGAAAAGAATAAGAGGACAAAGACTGATGCCCCTGAGTCATCTCAATTGGCGATGCGACTGGTCCTCCTTCTGGGCTGGCCATAGACACAGTGATGATTGATGATGATGAAGAAACTGTTGATGAGGGAGCTTCTTTACATAGAAGGCGACGATCCTCATAATCTCAATAGGATGCTCGACCTGTTGAGATAGTTACACCAACTGAAGATGATGTATCGACACTTTGGGGAGAATCTGATTTGGTAGAATATGCCGACTCTCGTTTTCGGGCCCCAATTGCTGTAACTGCTGCTGCGGGGCTGAGTACCGACTCCTTGCCATCTGTGGTTGGCTAGCATCCAACAGCCAGCACTGCATTTGATGCAGCTGCTTCTCATTCTTCAACTCCATCAGTTTCATCTCCACCTTCACCAACACCAGCAACTGCTACATCACTTCCATCTTCATCCACTCTTTTACTAGCATTTGCTACATCACCTCCATTGACCGCACCTGACCATGAAGAAGGTGTTCCTCTTCCACAGTCCCTAGTTCATGGGAATTTGAGGCAAAATTATGCTGCCCCTTCTGAAGATCCACAAAGGAGGAGGAACGTTACTCTTTCGAGCTCTACCGGATGCAACTTGCCATCCCGGCTGGTGGAGCTTGCTAACTATTTGAAGCCTTTGGCTTCAAAAAAAGATTGGGAAAAGATTCAGGCACTCTTGGGAGAGTGCTTGTTGAACAATGCCATGCACAATGCCGCAGCGGTACGTTCTTTTTTTCCTTCGTTACTTCTTCTACTTTTGTATGATGTATTCTAAGTATTAATTCTTCTTGTCTTGTAGGCCAACTTTCTTGCTTCTGAGGGCCTTCAAAGGTTGATTCGTGAAAAGGAAGAACTTACTTCGGAACAGAATTAGCTTTTGGTGGAATGGGACCAAACTGTTCTCAGCCTCTCGGAACTGGAGTTGTTTTGGAGGCTCGTTTGCAGCTGAGCGAGTAAGAAGTGGTAATCCTTAGCCAAGAGATTGACCCGCTGAGAGTTAGATTTGATGAAGCTAACGCCAAATGGGATGAAGTCCAGGACACTATTCTTGCTGCAACCAATCGTGAGGCTGCCTCCGCTGAAAGAGTGATTAACTTAGATGCAGCCTTGAACTCCAAAATCAAAGAGCTTGTTGTTGTGGGGGCAAAACATGCCTAGCTAGAAGAGAAGTACAGGAAATTTATCGAGCATAATAGGCTCTTTAGTTCAACTGTTCGCGACCTCGACGTCAGCCTCAAATCTGCTAGGTCCGCCGGGGAAAGCCTTTCTGCCGAGGTTACCCAACTCAAAAAAGAACTTAAGTGCCGAGCAGCTTTCCTCGTTGTTGATAAAAATTATTCCATGTACAGCATGAGGAGAAAAACCTTGGAAGAGGCAAAAGATGGTATCATTGATGTTGATGCCGAAATTGCTAAGGCCTGAGAGCTTGAAATGGCTGCTAAGAATGGACTCCCGACGTAGTCTGATGCTCTTGGTTCTTCTAGTTCCGGTTATGAGTTTTCAAAAATTGAAGAGGGACCGGAATGAGATGATGCTAAAGACCAAACTGGGAAAAATGTTGAGCCATCGGTGGACTCACCTATATTTTCCGGGAATTCGGACACTTCTCTTCCTCCTGGTTCCGGAGATGCTGTAGTTTTGCTTTTCCTTTCTTTTTTCCGTTTTGTACTTTTACCATTTTGGCATGTTCTTGTAAATAAAGACATATTTTTGCTCAAGTATTGTTTGAATCTTACTTTTGTTTAAATATCCATGCAAGTCTTTAATCTTTGCATTTGCAGAGTTCTGCACACGTTTTCCTGTTCGCGCTTTACTATATGTGGTCTCGAATGTGCTTTCCTTGAAGCACTTTGGTTCCGAGTATTATCCCTTTTACGTGAGGGTTCCTATATGTATTTGCGCAAGTTTACTTTTTGCGTCCTTTTCATATGCAACTTCGGGTGTATTTTTCCCTGATGGATTTTAGATTCCGGACATAAATTCTTCCGGAACCAACCCTTTAACGTGAGGTTTTTATAAGTATTTGTGCCACTTTACTTTTGCATCCTTTTCATATGCAACTTCATGTATATTTTCCCCCGATGGCATTTTAGATTCCGAGCATAAATTCTTTCGGAACCAACCCTTTAACGTGAGGGTTTTTATAAGAGAGGGCACTCTTATGTTTACGGTGCTCTTGAAGAGGACGTCTCCTGTTCATTACGACACTAACATTTGAAGTACTTGTTTAACTTTCAAATGACAAAGTTTATTCATCGTTCAGACAAGAAACAAGATAAAAATAAAAGGATTTCATTTTATTCCTTCTATTTTCAAAAAATACATAAGCATTTGCTATGCTGAAAAGAAATTGCCATTACTTGTGGCTATCTTGTACAACTTGTTTCTACGGGGATGGTTGCACAGTCCCCGATCCCGATGATGCGTTTAGTTTTCAGATTTTAGATCCCCGATTGACATGGCAGTCATTGTTGCCGTATTCTCATATCATTCCCCCCGGTGTTCGAATGCGAAGAATGAGAATTGGAACACTGGAAGTCTTGCATCTTCGAAGATTCCACTAACGAATTGCTAGGTAATCCTTCACTCGGCAACATACTTTACTTCCCCTTAGGAATCCATGCTGTCGAGCGAAAGAATACCTAACAGTCCTCTAGTGGATTGTGCTCGTGAACGGTACTTAACTTCCTAGTGAGAATTTGATATTGAACTAAAGATTATCTAATCGTCCCCGAGTGGAAGCTTGTTTTTTTTGCCTTGCTATCTAAGGTCTTCTTACTGCTGTCTTTGTAGTATGCTTGTCGCTGCCTCATTAAACCTTGCCAGAAAAACCCAATTGGGACAAAAATTGAACGAAGGGAAAAAGAGTGCAGAACATACTTTCTGCTTGATTAACGTTCATCAGCAATAATATCTTTTGAGGCGTGTCACATTCCAGTTTCTAGGAAACTTGTCTCCATTCTAGTTCTCCAACTCATATGAACCTTTCTCAATGATAGCTGAAATTCGGTAGGGACCTTCCCACGTTAGACCTAGCTTCCCCGTGTTGAGTTCCCGGGTATTTTGGGTTACTTTCCTCAGAACCAAGTCTCCTACTTTGAAATAACAGAAGTTGGCTCTTCGATTATAATATCACCCCATTCTCTGCTTTTGAGCTACCATTCTTACATGCGCCAAGTCCCTGCGTTCTTCGAGCATTTCCAAGTTGATTAACATTGCTTCGTTGTTCGATTCTTTATCTGCCCAAAAATATCTCAAAGTGGGTTCACCTACTTCCATCGGGATTAGGGCTTTAGCACCGTACACGAGGGAAAAAGGAGTTTCTCCTGTACTCGACTTGGCCGTTGTTCGGTATACCCATAGAACTCCGGGAAATTCTTCGGGCCATTTGCCCTTTGCTACTTCCAACCTTTTCTTGAGGTTTTGAATAATCACTTTGTTTGTTGACTCTGCTTGACCGTTTGCGCTTAGATGATAAGGAGAAGATGTGATCTTCTTTATCTTCAAATCTTCGAGGAATTTTGTAACTTTTGCACCGATAAATTGTGGCCCATTTTCGCATGCTATCTCTTTTGGTATCCCGAACCTGCAAATTATAGTTTCCCACAGGAAATCGACCATTTCGTGTTCTCCGATCTTCTGATAAAGAACTGCCTCCACCCATTTAGAAAAATAGTCAGTCAAAATTAAAAGAAAGCGTACCTTTCTGAGAGCTGGTGGCAGCTGTCCGATGATGTCCATCCCCCTATGAACGGCCATGGGGACAGAACCGAATGTAAGGGTTCTGCCGGTTGATGTACTAGTGGTGTGTAGCGTTGGCACTTATGACATTTTTGTACGGTCATTGGCGTCTTGTTCCATGCGAGACCAGTAATATCCTGCTCGTACCAACTTCAGCACCAAAGAATCTGCGCCCGAGTGATTGCCGCATATCCCTTCGTGGACTTCTCTCATGACATAATTAGCTTCTGACTCTCCTAAGCATCGGGTCAACGAGCCTTGGAAGGATTTTTTTATAGAATTGGCCTATCTTGAAGCTATAACATGCAGCTTTGGCGCGTGACGCCCGTGATGCTTTGGGGTCTTCGGGCAACTTCCCGTGCTCGAGATAGTTGATTATTTCATTTCTCCAGTCCAAGACTAGACTAGTCGAATTTACCTCATAGTAACCATCCGTATCCAGGACTGAGCTCATCAGTTGTACTACCGTTCCGGATTCCGATCCCTTTTATCTCTGTCGATGATCCTAAGTTTGCTAATGCATCTGCTTCTGCGTTATCCTCCCTCGGAATGTGAGCAATTGACCACTCCCGGAATCGCGCCAAAAGATCCTGGACCTTTACCACATATTGTTGCATACGTTCTTCTTTGGTATAAAAAATCCTATAGACCTGATTTATCACCAGCTGCGAGTTACATTTAATTTCGATAACCTTGGAATAAAGTCCCCGGGCCAATTCGAGCCCTGCAATCAAAGCTTCATACTCTTCTTCACTGTTAGTTAAAGTGATCGCTCTGATAGCCTGCCTTAGGGTTTCCCCTGAAGGCGTGATTAAGACTATTCCGAGTCCAGACCTCTTTACGTTGAAAGCGCCGTCCGTAAATAAGGTCCAGACCCTGATGTCAATTCCGACATCATCATTGCCTCCTTGGTTGCCAGAGGCAGTAGTCCCAGAGTGAAATCGGCCACGAAGTCAGCCAAGACTTGCGACTTAATTGCAGCCCTTGGTTTATATTCTATGCCGAAATCACTCATTTTGACGGACCATTTGGCCAATCTGCCCGAGAGCTCGGGTTTATGGAGGATGTTCCGTAAAGGGAAAGTAGTCACCACAGCTATCGGATGACATTGGAAGTAGGGCATCAGCTTCCGAGCGGAAACTACGAGAGCTAAGGCCAGTTTTTTCAAATGTGGGTAGCGAGTTTCTGTTCCCTTTAAAATTTTGCTAACGTAATAAATGGGAAATTGCGTACTTTCGTCCTCCCAGACTAAAATCGCACTTATCGCAACTTTTGAAACCGGGAGGTAGACTAGCAATCTTTCAACTTCTTTCGGTTTTGAGAGCAATGGAGGACTTGATAAGTACTTCTTCAGGTCCCTCAAAGCTTGTTGGCACTCCGGTGACCATACGAAATTATTTTCTTTTTGAGCAGCGTGAAGAAGCTATGACATTCTTCCGACAACCGGGAAGTGAACCTGCTCAAAGCTGCTAACGTTCCTGTGAGTCTTTGGACTTCCTTTACGTTTGAAAATTGATCCCGGATATTTTCTGTGGCCTTGATTTTGTCAGGGTTTATCTCAATTCTCCTTTGTGAGACCATAACCTCAGGAACTTACCACAACTGACCCCGAACGCGCACTTCTTGGGGTTAAGTTTCATGTTATGCTTCCTTAGGATGTCGAATGTTTCTTGTAAACGCTTAAGGTGGTTACCTACATTCAAAGACTTAACGAGCATATCGTCTATATAAACATCCATGATATTTCCTATTTTCTTTTCAAACATCTTATTTACGAGACGTTGATAAATGGCTCCGGCGTTTTTCATCCCGAAGAGCATTACATTTTAATAATATGTACCGAAATTCGTTATAAACAAAGTTTTTTCCTGATTTTCCGGGTTCATGTTAATTTGGTTGTACCCAGAATAAGCATCAAAGAAACTCATCAATTCGTGCCCGGCCGTGGCATCAATCATTTGATCGATATTTGGCAGTGGGAACAAGTCTTTGGGGCACGCCTTATTAAGATCTTTATAGTCTACGCACATGCAAATTTATCGTTCTTCTTAAGAACTTCTACTATATTGGCTAGCCAGTCCGGATATCTCACCTCTCGGAGCGAACCGATTTTAAGCAAACAAGTTACCTCTTCTTTGACGAATTTATTCCTAGCCTCGGCAATAGGGCGTTTCTTCTGCCTTAGCGGAGGTATGTTGGGATCCAAACTCAGCTTGTGCACGGCTTTTCCATTAGGATTCCTGTCATATCCTCGTGCGACTATGCAAAATAATCAGCATTAAATTTAAGGAATTCAATAAAACCAGACCTGAGCTTCGGGTGCAGTCCTGTCACCAAATGGAATTTCTTTCTAGGAATTCCTCGAACAAGGCAACTTGCTCCGGTCCCTCCGCTGTGGACTTCGTTGCGTCTGTCTCTTCTAGAACTTAGAAATATCTTGGCACCTGATATTGTTTTGACAACACTGTTTCCGAGCTAACTCCTTCTGGTTCGGGAATAGGTGCTAGTTCCTGTAATTGCTATGCCATGCGTTCCTTCCCTTTGCTATTGGAAACTGAGATTGCATTCATCTCCCTTGCTACCGGTTGATCACCTCTTATCTTCTTGATTCCTTCGGGCATTGGAAACTTCAGCAACTAGTGATATGTTGATGGTACAACTTTCATTTCGTGTAACCATGGCCTTCCCAGGATAATATTGTATCCCATGTCACTATCTACTACTTCGAAGAGAGTTATTTTCATTACTCCTTTAGTGTTTGTGAGCAACAAAATCTCTCCCCGATTCGTCACACTTGCAATATTGAATCAGCGAGGAGCTTTGTCGCCGGAATAATGCTTCTGGTGAGTTTAGTCTACTCCAGTACTCTCCATTGTATGATATTAGCCGAACTTCCTGGATCCACTAGAACATGTTTAATCTTAAAATCTAAACTTCCTGGATCCACTAGAACATGTTTACTCTTAAAATCTAACACATTTAAAGAAACTACCACATTGTCGTTGTGTGGTAACAGTAATCCGTCTACGTCCTCCTCCGTGAAAGTGATATCGTCTTCCCGAAGTCTTTTACTATGAGTTATTGATACTTTTTTCTTCTTTGCTACCGAAAAGGTGATCCCGTTAATCTCATTTCCCCCGAGATCATATTGATCGTTTGGCGTGGGGGTTCTTCTCCTGCTTTCGGAAGTTCCACGTTGTCTCTGTTGCGATAATTGTTCTTAGCTCGGTCATTCAAGAATTCTCTGAGGTGACCATTCTTCAATAATGTTGCCACCTCCTCTCGGAGATGTCGGCAGTCCCCTGTCCGATGACCGTTTGTCCCATGGTACTCGCACCATAAGTTGGGATCTCTCTGGTAAGAATCGAATCTCAAAGGTCTCGGGAATCGTGCATCTTTAATGTTTCTCATGGCTGACACCAACTCCACTATACTGACGTTGAAGTTATATTCCGATAACTTGGGGTAAGAAGGATCCTGAGATCCCGACGTCTCCTTATCCTGGAGTGATCTATTATTTCGACCACGATTAGTCCCTTTGTCAGCGATGAACTTGTTTGTTGCCTGGAAGTTTCTGCCACAGTCTTCGTTCCGCTCGTAGGGAAAAAACTGGCCCCTTGAAGTCCGTCTATTCGCGTCGTAGTCATCCTTTGATTTTTCTCTGCTTTTCTCTCGTCCTTTGGTGGATGATGTAGAACTGACCTGGTCATCTTCGATCCTTATCTTTGACTCGTACCGGTTGTGTACATCTGTCCAAGTTGTTACTTGAAACTCAAGCAGGCTCTCCTTCAGCTTCGAGGAAGCGTCTGAATTTCTTGGATTTAATCCTTTGGTGAATGCTTCAGATGCCCATTCATCCGGGACAGCCGGGAGCAACATTCTTTCTTTCTGGAATTGAGTAACAAGCTCTCGTAATAATTCAGATTCTCCCTGTGCGTTCCTGAATATGTCGGCCTTCGGGGCTTGCACTTTTCTGGCCCCGGCATGAGCCTTAATGAAAGAATCCGCGAGCATCTCGAAGGAATCTATGGAATGCTCGGCAATAATGAATACGACATTAGAGCTCCCCTTGTGAGAGTTTCTCCAAATTTCTTTAGCAACTCAGATTCAATTTCGTAAGGAGCTAAATCATTTCCTTTCACCGCTGTTGTGCAGGTAGTAATATGCTCCTATGAGTCTGAAGTTTCGTCATACTTTGGAATTTCAGGCATTTTGAACTGCTTCGAGATTAGTTGGGGTGCCGCACTTGGCTTGTACGGTAATTGAACATACTTCTTTGAGTTCGGGCTTTTCAATACTGGTGGGCGTCCGGGATTTGGTCCATGTGGGCGTTTACTTCCCTTACGAACCGTAAAAGTTCATTCTTGAACGAATTATTTTCGTTGTTGAGACCGGATATGTTCCCCCCAGCCCCATCGGAGCCAACTTTACCCCTGGGAGTGTTGTTATCGACTCTCTGCGCAGTTTGGTCTGAGGGAACAATGGAGGAAGAAATGGATCTCGTTTGTTTGCATTATTCGAAGCCCTCGATACTGCATATTTCAGTTTCGTCATAACCTGGTGCGGCGTGAGATGGCCTAGAATGATTACCTGTTATTCTCGCAGGACCCTCATCGCATCCACGGCATGTGCCTCAGTAGCATTATCGGGAGTTGTATCCCGAACCTGTCGAGGATACTGCCTGTCATGCACCGGTGTGGCGTCATTCTCCTCATTGCGGGTGTCACTGATTGAATTCTCAAAATGAGGATGATCCCCTCGAATTTCAGGGTTGTGCGTGTCGTTAACAGTGTTATCTGCTATTTTTTATGATTTTTTTCTAAGACAAAATAATCAAATCGCGTTAGTAAAAAAGGCAAGGATCAATTTAATTGCACGGCTTCTAGGCCCACGGTGGACACCAAACTGTTTACCCGTAAAACGGTACAGTTGAATTTATACGTGGTTTCTAGACAAATGAATTAATTTGATCCTGAAATAATGCAATAATTGAAGAAATGTATAATACTTAGCCTTGATATATAGATAAAAACGATAGAGATGACAATTCCGGGACAATGTTTCCGAGCACAGCGATGATGAGATCAAAAAGCAAGCAAGTAAAATTGTATAAAGCTTTGTATAGAATAGAGTGTAAGGTTAGCCAAAAAATTCGTGTTTCCTTTACAATGATAACTGAGTTCACTATTTATAGCTATGTCTAGGGAAGGAAGTCCAAGGATCATGTCCTCCTTTAATGTCATTTATGAGGGTCATTAATGAAGACGTATGGTGAACATAAATGCCAAATTCTTTGTAACGGACAGTCGATCTTAATGTTGCAGAATATTCCCTATTAAATGCTACTGGACACAAAGTATTTAACATACTTTTATGAACGTTATCCTTTCCGGTGACAAGCGGAATGGCTGCGTTCGATCTTCGGTCATTCCTCTCTTGGGTTCTACATGTCCTCTCTTTAAACGTTCACGTGTCATATCATATTTCACCCTATACACCATGTATGGAAGGATAAGATCAAACTACTAGCAAAATTGATGTTTGATGTTTAGTTTGCTTAATTGTCACCATTATATTGGAAAATTTGATACTCTGCACACTGTCAAAAGATCGTAAGATAAAGCATCATTTTTTCCTTAAGTCAAACTTTTATCCCTTATCCTTTGCTGGATTAAATTAGGCCTAATTCTAATTTTATTGCCGGTTTTGTGGCCACTAAAAAGCTTGTGGTGATATAAAAACATTGGAATCGACTTATTTTTGGTTACGGGGGCTTTGAGTTGTGATACGTGTAGTTCTCTTTATCGAGATTGGGTTGGGAAATGTCGCCTCCGTCTGTTCATAAGTACCTGAATGTAATGATCACATTGATTTGATATTCTTCAGAAGCAAAAGTAGAAATTGAAACTAATCGAACACTATTCTTGAGCATGAAATCTCTTTGAGTCACGGAAGCAGAAAGGGAAGTGAAAGATAGATATATCAGCTCAGTACGACCAGTGTCAGCTTGTACCGAGTCAGAGGACATATTTTCGCCAAACTTGTTACCAGATTACAGGCTAACTACTTGTTACTGTAAAAAAAACAGCAATAAATTTTTTGATGCAACTCTATTATTTCTCTTATCTTGCTGCAGACTGGGTTCTTTTGCTGAAGGCGCACGGTGCTCTGTGTATGCGTGTGTGACAGAACTCAAAGGACATGGTTTTATAAATGGGGGTGTGTAATTATATTTATATATATGTGCAACTCTTTATGTTTCTCTCTCGATATTTTACTCTTAGGTTTGATTTGGTGTACGCCAAAGTCTTCTATTCAAACAAATTGATGCTCCTTTTTTTCCTTTTTATTTGTTAAAGCCTTTGTTGTTGACATACCCTTCCCAAACTGAATGCACTAGATTAACATGAAGTTCCAGGTTGACAAGGCATCAAATGAAATGTTCGACTGCAGCAACACTTAAACAGGAAAATCTGGATAGGCGAAGACGGAGTTCCAGGAGACATTAACATGAAGACCTCCTAGAGGCAGCAGAGAAAGAGACATGAGGCAAGATAAGCTTTTGGAAGCTGAAAGTTTAACTGAAGATAAATTCAGTTGCGTGAATTTTTGAGAATAGTATTGCTAAACGCACGGCCATGAAGACAGTTATGCTATCCCAATATACGACTTCTAATTATCAGACGATTGAACAAAAGAGAATGATTTGAGTTATGATGCTCATTTACACGCGGCTTTGGAAGTGATACGATGCTGATTTTTGCGTATGGAACTTCATAGAGGGATTTACATCTGCCTGACCGGACATCAAGTTTTGTAGAGTACTCATGCCATAATGCATACGTTTTAATATTTTTATTTCTACCATGCAAAACAAATTATAAAGATTCACGCCCAGAGGTGTCATACAAGACAAGGGTTCAAATTAAAGCTGAGGCTGCAAAAAAAGAAGGTGATTTCTTCGCGTGTGTCTACACCTTCGTAGACAAAATTACAATGGTGAAGGCACCCAGTGGAATAGTTGAGTGAGTACTATCTAATCCGGGTACTGCTTAATTGAACAAAGACAAAGAAATAAAACCAATTATTTGTATGAGTGATATGTTTCTGGATGTGACTGTCCAATAAGAGACAAACTGTATAGTTAGATTTATAGGACAGCAGACGAATTTTGGTCAAAAGCTGGTGCAGATCAGGAGTTGGTTCCGAAAAACATAAGAGAGAAGCCCAGTGAGCTCGAGAAGAGCTTGCTGGTAACAGCTCCATGTAAGGCCGACACCAATCCAGTCCTCCCCGCCCGTTAACTGAAGCAGCGGGATTGGCAGGAGAGTGGAATGTTCACTGGCTGACCTGATAACAAAACAATCCTCACCATCCGCCAGAAAGTTGTCATTGCAGCCACAAAATGGTTATATTATCATCAAAATAAAGCTTATAATCTTACAGAACTTGTAGCCTAACGGACACTAAAGTAACTCATTCCCAATCAACAATGTCAAATTCTGAATGCTACTCAATACAAGCAGTAAACAAAAAATGTCTAAAGGTACCAACTGAAGCGTCTCAGGATCATCAGAAAATATCTTATGTTGCAGTTTGCAGATTCTCATGACCTGTCTGCAAGCTTCAAAGCCTCATCCGCTTTTAGAATGGGCTGAGTAGGATGGCCTTGGACATGAAAAGCTCGCCCACGAACAAAGGAATCAAGAATAATGCTTGGCAGGCTTAACTATTTACTGGATAAATCTTCATCTACACCTTCTACTGAATCAAATGGCTCCAACCTTCGGTGGCTACCAAATCAAAAAGCAACAAAAATAACAATCAGTGAAGATAAAAGCCACTCTTCCACGTCAAAATCATGAGTAATATAGTAGGCAAGTGTGGAAATCTAAAGGTTCACAAATGTACCTTCTTAAGAGGTAACTTTGAACTGCTAGGTAACACCGGTTTTAATATTTCAAAAGAACATACTAGTTGCTCATCGACACTCAACAAAGCACCTGCATTGTCAAATTCCCCGCCATAGTTGGGAGCAGAAAATATTGTCACAAGTCTTCGCTTAGCAAAGAATTCATATCCATCCTCCACCACCTAAAACAAAAGTTTACTATAAGAATCCGGCATTCATCAAGTATAAGACTTGATATCACTTTTCAAATTTAAGGGCACCGATAACGACAATCATCCAGAATCTCTTCAAAGGAAAAAAATTGCTTGTCAAAGGATGACACAACAAAGTGAAAAGTAGAGACAACTAGAAAGAAAAGAGGACAAGCCATTGACGTGGAAAATCATCATAGTGTACGAGGGAAAATACACGAGAAGAGGAATGACATTTAGTACTACAGTCTATAGATAGAAACTATTACAAGAATACTATCTCTCAATCTCTCATTCATAAAAATCATTTTATCTATAACTTGTAACACAACAGATCTAAGCAAACGGGCCATTTTTGGGCTGAAAGCCAAATATCTAGTGGATTTATGTGAACATGTTACTATGTTAGAGGATAATTTTTTTTTCTTTTCAATAAACATGTTAAGAGGATAAATTTCTGAATCACAATACTATTGAACCAATAATGTGCAAGTGAAAATCTCAATAATGGTTCTTTTCGAGTCAATGAATCAGAAATGATAATACACTATAAGGAAATGAGCAACATAATATATCAACACTGTGATGAAAAATTTGAGAGGTGGTTTAATCATTAATGTGCTTCACAACAGACACAAGAAATTCCTGGAAAAGCACTTTACTGATCCTAAAATATTTAAGTTTCTCTTTTTGGAATGCAACGTGAAAGTAGGAGATGGTACTTGCTTCAAGAACATTTTCATATTTAAATTTTTAAAATAAATTTTTTATTTTTATGTTATTGAATATGGCATACCTGATGGCCTCGACAGATGAGGTCTAAGTCATTCTTTGCCAAAAATTCGGCAACTACATCAGGTCCAAAAGTACATGAAACACCTCGATCACTTTCTGACCAACCCTTAATTCTAGAGTCAGGATCAGACCATAACAGATCACAGGGCAAGCCACTATCTGGAATCTCAGCTGGCCGCTGAATTTCATTTATTTGATCCAAATTTTTTAGCTCCGGGGAAAGACCACCATGCATGCAAAGGATCTTTTCATCTATAAGTGCAGCAACAGGCAAACAATTAAAGCAGTCCGTGAATATCTTCCATAGCCGGACATTGAATCTCCTTTTACACTCATCATAAAATCCATATACCCTGTTGATTTTTGCATCTTCGTGGTTTCCCCTAAGAAGGAATATCTTATCGGGGTACCTTATTTTGTAAGCCAATAGCAAACATATAGTTTCCAAACTCTGCTTGCCTCGATCTACATAATCCCCAAGAAAAAGGTAGTGTGCAGCAGGAGGATAGCCACCATACTCAAAAAGTCTTAAAAGATCTTGGTATTGCCCGTGTATGTCACCTGCAAGAATGGCACCGGGAAAAGACAAACATATGAGATATTACGCAGCAAATGCAGTCAACTCTCATGACCTCTTCGGAAGCAAGGTAGTTTCAACAACAAAACTGCTCTCTAAAAGCATAGATATCACTGTCAGAGAGAAATCTGATAGCTAAGGAATCATAAAGAGCATCAAAAGGTACAGGAAACAAATGAGACAATCGCACATTGCAAGGACATTCAAATTTGCAATCGATGTCTATCAGTTAGCATCTAAAACACATCCATTATACCACGAATTTACCTGGAAAAAGTAAATGAAAAAACTCTCTACATACTTCAAACTTAGGTTTCAGAACAAGAAAGAATTCTTTACTTGCTCATGTTGACAAATCAACGAGAATTGTTCCTGATTTCTTGCAGAAAATGAGACTGGTCATCCCACTCAACCGCTTAACACTCAAAAGCAGGAGAGCACCTCTTGCTGCCTGATCATCCCCTCATTTTTGCACATTGAAACAAACATTGGCAGCTAACCGACGACATGATCCTGGACAGGAGGGCGTGGAGGTTGAGGATTAGGATAGACGGTTAGTAGGTAGTCGTGCATTTCCCATTGTCTTCATTAGTTCGATAGTATTAGTGTTGGTATGGTACCCCTTTATCCTGAGTTTGCTGTTATCGCATATCTTGTTCTGTTATTTACTTGACAGCAGTACTTCCTTAGTTTGCTATCAGTGCTCCATTCATATTTTCTATTGCTATCAGACCCTCGGAATTAGATCTCTAAATATTTTGTCTTGCTATTACTTACTATCGATGGTTCTTTCATATTTTTTATTGCTATCTTCAATTTAGTTATCTAAATATATTATCTTGCTAGGAATTGCTATCAACGCTTCTTTCATCTTCATTAGGCGAGGGTCTGTCGGAAACAGTCTCTCTGCCTTTCCAGGCAGGGGTAAGGATGCATATATCCTACCCTCCCCAATCTCCACTTGTGGGATTGTAATGGGTTGTTGTTGTAGTTGTTGAAACAAACATTGGCAAACCAAAATCTAACTACCAAGTTCAGCTAAGTACCGACCGATTGTAGACATCAGCTTTAGCAGAATCCTCAATTCCACCGACAGAAATCAGGAGGCAAAAGAAAAAAGGAGATCTTTTTCTTAACCAACAAAGAACAAATTGAATCAAACTTTCTGCTTTTTTTTTTTTTGACAAATAAAATAAAATGCTTAGATTCAGAAATTCGCTGAGACAAACAACCTTTTATTTATATTAGACGCTGAACAATGTTTATCATCAATAAAGCTATTCAATTCCGCATCTACACAAGGGGAAAAAAAAGGGAGGTACCACAAATCCTGACGGGGGCACGGAGTTGGAGAAGATTGGGCTGAGAGAGTAAAATCTGGCGAGCGTTGACACAAAGCTGGCGGATCTCAGACTCAGAAAGCTGAACCTGTTTCCCTCCCTTCCCTTCCAACAGCCTTCTTATTATATCTTCCAATACTCCTCTCTCCATCATCCCTTCCATTGTCATCATCTTAATTTGATTGTCCGAACAAATATTCCCAGAAAAGAACAGAACCAACCCACCCACCTACTTGAGAATTCTTGCAAAGAGACAAGAAATGGGTATTATGCGTGCGTACAACTAAATGGATATGATTGATTAAGTAAATAAGAAGTTGGGAAAGGCTTATGTATGAAGACAGATAATCTCCGAATTGCAAAAGTTTAGGTTGATCTTTTGTTGTCAAAGTCCCATAAGGATGCGTGCTCTGCTCGTCTCCTCCCCTATTATCTCTCTCTTCTCTTCTTTTCCTCCATCATTCTATTGTTTTTTCTCTCTCTAAATATATATATATATATATATATATATATATATAATATATTATATGATTATTATTGAAATTATAGCAACATGGAAATGTGCCAACTGCCAAGGAGAAGATTCAATATGGTTGAAAGCTTCAAAATACTAGCGGAATGGATTATAAGGAGCATTTGTGCTAATGGGAATTTATTGACTGTTGACTCAATGGCGCGGGGGCGCATGATAGTTTTGGCATATTACAGCTTTCACGCGCTTGTTTGATGGATGTGAGGATCACCCTCTGCCCTATAACTCTTCCCCCCAAAACCGCGTTTTCTTTTTTTTTTTTTCTTTCCAAAATTGGGATTTCTTGTAAATCTGTTACCAAACCTATCTTTAGTAAGTCTTCAGCTCTACAATGGGAAATTCAATTTGAATTCCTTTTAAAATTATGAATAGATCAAACTCATTTCATCGATTTTTAAAGAGTTTAAGCTCTATAATTGTAAATAGTTTATATTATAACTACAGTTTAATCCGGTACATTAAGTTATTATTTTATTTTTTCAATTACCGTATCATGTTTGATGACAATTACCTATTGTAGATTCAATTTAATGTAATAGTATAAAAATTCTTTATAATTCATACATTGAATATAAAATTTTGATGTTTAAACTAAATTAAAGTAAACATAAAATGGTTTCATCAATTTCGAGTTTCAATGATTTTTTCAAAATTTACGATCTTCTGAGGTAAAACAAAAGATATTTCTTTTGAGGAGAAGGGAGAAAATTTTTATTTCTTTTAAAAGGAACTAGAAAGAGAAAGGAGGAGAGGTTTTCCTATGCTAAATTTTGGATCTCTTTCATGTATTCAGTCGTGGGCAGCTTTTCAGCCATGCCCCATGACCCGTGGACATGCCCCTTGGCATCCTGGCAAACCTTCCAACATCTAGCGTCATGGACGGCCTCGTTGTCTTGGACGCATTAAGTGACAAGCGTGCCTGTGTCTATGTCGCCCCACTGATAACCCTCGCCAACACACAACCGCAGGCAGATGCCAACAGCACCAGGCGCGCAGGTTCTGATACTAATGACAAGGTTACCGCCAAGGGACCTGCTTCTTGTAGGAATCTAAGTCCTTTTTAATGTAAATATAGAGTAGTTTTACTTCCTGCATTTTCATTATGCCTCTCTAGCTTAGTTATGTCAAGTCATATAACTCTGCTTTATTCTTTTAAGCATTATTAGGGGATCAAGCAATCAAACTTTCAAGCAAGCAAATAATTTCCTGTACTAATGTCTCTCCCCCTCGACACTGTGATGCCTTTCTGTAATAGTTTTTGTTAAAGCAATCAATCTTTCTTTCATTCTCACTCTCTTTTCCTGTTCTCTCAATTGCTCTTGACATTGGTTTTCCCGTACGGAACTGACAATCTCATCTAGCGTACGGAGGGGGCCCCTTTGGCGGATACTAATCGCATAGTAGCCTTAGGTCGGCCTTTCGAGAAATCTCAAGAAGGCGCCGCGTAATGGTTGGTATCAGAGTATAGGCTCGACATCGATGAGGGAACACATTGCCATTGCCACCATCTCTGGCCAGGGTGAATCATGGGGACCACATTGCGGCCCTTAAAGAGACACTTAACGTATTGCATCCCATTGCGAGTACGATGCCTGATCTAAACCAACCTAATGCAGAGGTTGGACGACCTGAACCGCAGGATGCGGCAGGCCGAAGGAGATATAGCCAACATGATGCAAATAAATTTGATCAAGTGTTATCAATGCCATCTATGAACAAGACAAGAAAAGGCGTTTGTTAGCCTTGGAGAAGATCCAAGCGTCCATAAATCTTGCTATGGACGAATCTTATGTTGAAGATGTATATTTGTGTTTATGTTGTATTATTATGTAGTTATTGAAGACATTAATTCTTATTTGTTTGGTCCTGCGTGACTATTCTTTAAATTAGCCAAATTGTGGCCTTTTTGTTAATTAGTTGTTTCCTAGTTGATTTAGGTTAACTAGTTATTCTTTTCCTAGTTGATTTAGGTTAACTAGTTATTCTTTTCCTAGTTGATTAAGTTAAAGGCTCATTCTATATAAGCCTAAACACTTCATTATTTTGATACCTTTTGACATTATTATCAATCAAAAAACGGCAGCACATTGCTCCCAAAATCGTGTGAATTAACTTGTCCAATTTTGGTGTGATTCAAAATTGAACTTGTTCCTTTGTTTGATCGAACAGTTTGCAAGACCATCGTTGTCTTGAGGGTTGTTCGTATAGTATAGGTACTCCGTGACTTCATCAAGAAGGTAAGTAGACTAGTTCCTACTTGTTGTCTTGATAGTTCATTGAGCGTCTTGCTTCTATCTTTTGTTTTCTTATTTTCGCGTTTAATATTGCATCAGTTGGTATCAGAGCTTGGAAAGGGTTTGTTTCTACAATCCCAATCCTGTTCTTCGTGCCTTAGTTTTAGCTTCTAATT